>SNQJ01S0015728.1:20603-53222 GCA_010110895.2 Picea sitchensis | reverse complement strand
ATTCCCCAATACCTAATTTATCTACTATAAAATATTAATTTGAAATCAACATAGTAATAATCAAGCATAGAAACTAAGAACACAAAAATTTAATTATGTAATTGAAAGAGAACAAATCAACTTAAAACATATAAATACATACCTCGTTATACATTTCAAAATTTCATATCATTAATCTTCTTCTTCATCCAGGTCAACATCTATATCATCTAGTTCAGAATTGATGTTGAAAGGATTGGCCATATCAACATAATCATCAATATCATCATTTCCAATCATATCATTATCTATAACATCATCAAGAACATTGTCTCAGCCTTCATTTGGTTCGACATATTCATCTAACACATCATCGATATCATCTTCATCCACAACATTGTCTCAAGCAGCTCCTTGAACTACTTCGACATCTTCCTCTGACACATGAACTAAATGCTCCTCTACATCATCCTCTTCTTTAGTATCATATTCTTTCGCTACATTATACTTTACCAGCCTTCCTCTTGGATCATATCTAACAACATATGACCAACCCCCTCTGCATGGAACTTCTGAATAAAACACTTATTCACATTGGCTTGGAAGCACATAGGGCTCTGATCTCGGCTCAACGTTCCTTGTATTAACCATGGTAAATCTGTTAGCATGTTGATTAACAATTCTATCAGGATCACATTCATTCACTCGTAGCCTGTACCATTTGATGTCGAACAAAAATAATTTGAAGGATTTAAAGTCACACTTAATTATATCATCCAACTACCCATAGTATCGATTTTCAGATACTTCTGCATGTTTGTCACTTCTAGAGGAAACATTAGTAACCTGAAACACTACAATTATCCCACTATCAAAAGTTTTCATCTTTTCATCCAAATTTTTGATGCGAAATTTGCGGCCATTGCACCACATAGCATTGTGGTGTTTCAACTAAATTATTCCAGACACGTAAAAAAATGCATTGTCAATTGATAAACATATTTATGATTTGAAATTAAGAAAATTAAGAAAAAAAACACACCATATACATCAATATAATATTAAAAAAAACTAAATAGTATGGGTGAATATATATTGCTTGCTTGTTTATCTTTTAAACCATAAGCTAAATCAATTTCCCTCTGTGTAAGATTGGTATCTCCTTTATGTTCAGCTTCTTTGACCAATGAAGCCACACCATATCATGATAACCTACCATTATTAGAATGTATACATCATTCAATCCATACCTTCATCCAATCAAGATTGTTTGCAATGTATAAATGTATTGCATCCCACTCTCGAGAAGCTATATTAAAATAAAACAATTCACATATAATCAATTACCATGGTATACCTTCATAATAATGGATTATGCAGGAAGACTACAAATTAAATAAGTACGATATACATAAAAACAAAAGGTCAAATGTATTATAAATCGCCACTATGATCTACTTACTTGTCACTTTCCTCATTCTACCTTTCCCCAATAGGTGCTCCCCTTCAAATTTGTTGATGGAGTTGACATCCCAAATGTGATTCAGATTAATACTTGCGGCTATTTTAGGAAGATATTGAGTAATATAAACCATGGTTTGATATACCATATATCCCTCTACCATAGAACCCTCAAGACGTTCTCTTTGTGTAACCAAAGCCTTCAATGATTTCAAGTCTCTCAACCATCAACATTGACCTTGTGTGTACATGTCCACACTTTTCAATCTCCTCAACTTGGTGCATGAGCTATTGTTCTTGTGCATTGAAAATTTTTAGAGGTAGATACTTTTGCATACCACACATTAGACGATGGATTTTTCTCCTCCAATACTTTATATCTTCTTTATCAATTTTTTTAGATGACAACCATCTACAAATGATGCAAGCAAATGACAGGTTTCAAAAAAAAAAAGTATATAGTACTACATTACAAGTAAAACAATACATGAAGTGAAATATAATTTGTACAACGAATTGAACAAATTACATTTTTCATATAAATCGCCACTTACCTCATGTATTTTCCAGGATCATATATAACTTGTTTGACATTGTTGTTAAAGTTGTTTGGGAGAGATAGAGGTAGAACATACTGCAACAAAAAAAAAAACATTATTTATTCCCAAATTAGTAGAAACAAAACACTAACAAGATGTTTCACCAATATACAAATATATACAGCAAAATAATTACCTTAATGAAGGTATGCCAATCATGATATTTTACACCACTTAATTCACCTTTCTTTGTTACGATATTCTTTATGTTAGAATAAAATCCAATGGGAAATTTAATTTTTTGAATAACCTCTTTTACATCCTTGCATCATTGATATGTCAATGACCATGGAAGGGCGCTTATATTTTGGTCGCCATCATTATTTGAATGAATCACACTTTGCATTGCATGATTGGCCTCCTTAATGTCATTACAAATCTTTACAATGTTTTCTTTGTCACTCCTTCCATCTATGATTCACCATAACATTTATGTTACATTTTTCTCGATGTGCATTGTATCAAACAAATGTACAATTTCTAGGTGCTCATAGTAGGGGAGCCTATTGAATTGTATATGATAAGTTTTCATTCCTTATGGAAGTGCCCCATTATTAATGCCTTCATGAAAACCTTCAAGGTAAAGCATAATTAAAGATATTACAACATAAATTGTCAATTAGTACAGTGAACAAAATGCAATAAAAATATAAAATATTCCAAACATTTCATGTATGATACATAGACGTTTTGATCCATACCATGACGATTTCTATTATATTGCAACTGCAATAGATGAGGTGCCATTCTCCATGGTTTTAATCCATTCTCTTCTTTCCCATTGAAAATATGTTTTTTGGTACTTCGATACCTATGGTTCTTAGAGAGGAAGTGCCTATACTCATCAAACACCTCCTTTCCTAAACTTCTTGAACGATGAGATTTCATCTTAGGACCACAAACTAGACATGTAAATTTACCCTTTGTTTGAAGACCTGAAAGAGATGGATTAAAGTTTATATCAATTATTCGAAGTATGATTAATAAAGGGATTGTGTATTAAAAAACATGCATGATATGAACTTCATAAAATTAAACAGTAATAATAAAGTGCAATGTAATATTATAACATACCACATAAATGTGTTAGCCCTATGGCATCGTGAATTGTCCATACAAGCATTGCATGGAATTGAAATTCTCTTTGCACACCTACTGGTCTAGAGATATCATACATAGTGATTCCCTTCCATAACTCTAGTAACTTGTCGATAAGAGGCTCGATATATACATTCATATATTTGACTTGGTACTTACCTAATTGATTGAACATACAATAGATACTTAATTACTACATATATGAGTAAATAAAAAAATATCAAACATAATTATAAGACATATATAATTGAACATATATGAGTAAACAATAAAATATAAGACATAATTATGAAACAGACGGGAAAAATGAGATGTCATCGTGTTAAAATAAATTAATCTAAGCAAATACCTGGAACATTCATTTCCAACATTATTTGATCCCTCTTTATTGACATCCATGGAGGAATGCTATAGTTGATAACAAAAATAGGCCACACCGAGTAAGTAGATCAGAGCTCTCTAAATGGATTGACACCATTGGCAGCTAATGAAAGCCTAATATTAGGAGGTTCGACTTTAAAATGTGGCCATATTTCCTCTATCTTATTAAATGTAGATCCATCTCCATGCATTCGAAGAACACCATCTTTATTTCTATTTTTTGCATGGTAATCCATAAATTGTGCTATGCTTTTGCACTTGAACAATTGCCACAAATGTGGAATTATGGGAATATAACGAAAAAACTTCCGAGGCACCTTTTTTGTTACTTGATCGGTTCTATATCTACTAATTTTACATTTCAAGCATTCTTCTTTCGATGCATGTTCTCCATAATACATAATATGATCATCAGGAAATGCATGAATAGCTTGATACTCAATTCCAATATCTTTCATAATGGCATGTAAATCTTGGTATGTGCGACATAAAACATTTGACGATGGTAACATAAATTCACCTAACAATCTACAACATGAAAAATCAATACTGGTTAATGTAAAGAATATTAATCATACATATTGCATTGAAATTTTACAAATGATCAACTAACCATAAAAATAGAGGAAAAAATAAAACTTTTATCATGATTATGTAGTAAATGTCATGACAAAATATATTACATACCTTAGGATCTATGTGACACAAGTGTTTGACAAACCATTCATAACATTTAAGTTCACCACCAATAATATAATAGAGAGAAGACTTGTTTTGGATCCTTCATAAAGAGGTTGTGTTGCCTTCTCAAGTACATGTATATCAAAAACACCATCAATTTGATCATCATCATCATCCATTCCAACATTATTGAATGTCTCATGGATCAATATATTTGTCCCATATTCTTCAACTACATTATTAGCATCATCATTTTCTTCCATAGTATCATTAACTTGATCTTCAATATTTGCTCCATGTTCCTCATGAATATGTGCTTGTACTACAACCATGTATTCCTCCATGAGCATTGCACTAGGGCACTATTCCTTTACAATTACAAACATTCAAGTAATATTAGTGTATATAACAAATATTAAAATGATATAAACACTGAAAAATTAATATAATATAGGTAAACAAAGACAACACAGACAAAGATAGACACTTTTGTTGACATGTAGAAAGAGAGACACCTTGTGAGATATATAGTCACAACCAACAAAAACAACATGATATTCTTATTTTGTCTTCATAATTATGTCATATTATTTCTTGATTTCACTTGGAGACCACAAGTGTTAAGTGGATGGAAGTTTCTCCGAGCCCAACTTGGAGACCACAGTTTAATTTATAAGGGGTAGAGAGATGAGGCAGTATGGGGTTGAGAGATGAGGGAGTATTAGGGGTCAAGGATTGGAGTACTTAATGATTTAGGGGTTTATAAGGGGTCAAGGTCTAAGGGATTAGGGGATAACAAGTTATTAGTCATCCAATTATTATGGATAGTTAGGAGTTGGTATTCTATATGTAGCAATCAACTTAGGTGAGAGAGAGAAACAAAGACAACAAATGAATGATGAAACTTGTGAAATTTATGAAGATGCTTATGAATATGTTGAACAAATATAAGAAAAATGTTATTTTTCTTGACATGTAGAAAGAGAGACACTTCGTGATATATATAGTCACAAACAAAAAAAACAACCTATTCTTATTTCACCTTCATCATTATGTCATATTCTTCCTTGATTTCACTTGGTGGCCATAGCTTTTAAGTTGATGGCAACTTTCCCACAACTTGGAGACCACGATTTATAAGGGGTTAAGGTTTATGGGTATAGGGTGTAAGGGGTTAAGGGTTAAGATTTTAGTGGTTTAAGGGTTAATAAGGCCATTAAGGCTCAATGGTTAAGGGGTAAGGGTTTAAGGTAGGTTTAGGTGGTTTAGGTCCTATGGGAGTTAGAGGTCAATGGTGTTTTAGGGAGTAAGGGTTAGGGGTTTAGGGTTAGGGATTAAGGGGTTAGTCCAGGTTATGGGTTAATAGTTTAGGGGCTTAGGGGGCTATTTCGGGTTATTGGTTAAGGGTTTAGTGGTTATGGGTTCAGAGCTTAGGGGTTAGGGCCAACTTACTCTCAAATTGTTGCGTACATAGAATATATCCATAAAGGAAAAATAAGTCATTATTTTTCTTCTACATTTAACATATAAGGGTTTATAAAAGCAAGTTGCAATATAAAGACATATAATGAATAAATTACCAAGGTATTATATTCATGCCTACCTTCAAAGTGTCCATACTCTGTACAATGTTTTTTAGTTGTTTTTATTAAAAGTCTCCTTCTATTATAGTCCTTGCAATTTTTACAACGGGAATAATTTTCGATCACCCAAAGCCTCTAATGCAGATCCCATGTCTCCTTGTACTCCTAGAGGAATGTTATGTGACATTTTTCCTTACCAAACGTTCAGTGATGATTATCTTCAAAAATCAACCTAATAGTTTAACTATTTGTAAAGCAGTTAACAAAATAAAAAAAAATTCTATTATGACCAAAAAATATCCTCTATATATAATAACCTTTGCAAACCGTCGCTACTATAGAAACAACGTCGAATGTCTCTAAAATTTCATTTTTTTAAAACTATATATCCTTTTTTCGTTGGACTTCCGACAGTTGATGACCAGAGAGACATTACTTAATGTTCAAAAGTATTAACTTTATCAAACCTTGGCAAGGGAATAGTTGACTTGGTCAACCTTAAGATATTCGACAGTGCCTTGGGACGTCGAATATCCAAGGAAAGATAGATTACCATCATTTTTACGATGTGTATGACCCGTTCATTGAATATCCAATGAACGTCGGGCACTATTTTAAAAAATACAAAAATTGCAAATAAAATCCGATAGTACAATCAATTTTATTGGTATTGTCGGAGTACAACGTCGGTTTTCCCACCCATATGTACTAGTGATCCATTAATATGATAGATTTATAAATACATAATTATGACCTTTGGATTCATCTTCCAAGAGGTCTCTTGGACTCCCAGTGACCGTTACACTCACTTGATGTTTCCTTCACAAGTGACTAATACCATAACCCTAGCGGATTGGATTTCCGATAATAACTAAGTATGAGCCAAGTCAAAAGACTCTTATAAATCACAACATGTACATAGTTGGAATGGTAGTAATGTGACTCAACATGGAGCCAAGTGTGTTACATGGCCCCAATTATGAAATTCCACAACCTCTTTGGATCTATTGGCACTAGTTTGACTAAAATCTGTGCACTCTATCAAAAGATATCAAATCTGCGAAATCCATGGTCGTCCCCTAATCTAAAAACACGCATAGGGACATCATGTAAGCTAATATATGTAAAGAAGAGGATTTGAATGCCTCCAAAATAATTGCATTGCAATAAATAATTGTAATGCATATTAATTTACATCATAGATATTAGGGGCTATGCAACCTTTGTTTATTATTTCCTTCTTGATTTTATTTAATGTTAATTTTGTCAAAAAAATAATAAACAAGTGCCATTTCTATGGCCATGTCCCTATGGCGAAGAAAAGAAGAAGAAATTTTGCATGTTGATTTGAATGGATAACTTTTGCATACATGTTGATTATGACTTGGATCGTGTAACTTAGTCTTGTCTTTGTCTAGTGCGTTGGTGTTTAGGCTGCTGATTTATATGATTTATATAACCACCTCTAGTCTACTAAAATCCAGCCACAACATATTTCTCCATTGGATCAAATACCATCCCATCTCCACTCAATACTCCATCGTTGCACACTATCTACTTTCTCATTTGCATTAAGGATACTACACTAGGAAAACCCATACAATGAACAAAAACTGACAGAAGTAATGATTAAACCCATATGATGAACAAAAACTAACACAAGTAATGATCTAAACAACATTGAATTATATCAAGAATCCCCAAGCTTCTTTCTTAGCTCTAGTCCTATCATTGGAAACTCTAGAATTGAAAATTGTTGGAAACTCTCGAATAGAAAATTGGCTAATAATCTATGATAGAAATGCATAACATGCAAGGGAAAGGCACTAAGAATATGCTTTATCATTGTTATGGGCATGTTACTATTATATTTTTCCTTTATATAAATATATATATATGATAAATGACAAAGTATCTGCGGAAATGTTGTATTGCATACTTGAATTTTAATGATGATACTTAATATTTTCTTTTAAATATTTCAATGCAGTTTACTAAAAAAATTGGTATCAATGATTGTTTATGGTTTTACCGTATTGGTCATCAATAAAGGATTCTTTGTATTCCAAAACGTAGTCGCAGGACACTCTCTTTCTGGGCGTCCTCCCCCACGTAGATCTTATTATGAAATAAGAAATGAAAACAACATTTTGCTTCCTCTCCCATGTAGATATTTTTATGAAAAGAGAAAGAAAAACAACTTGAATACCATTTATTGAAAATTGTTAGTTAGGATAAATAAAAAAAATACCATAAGGTAAAAAAAAACCACTATTATGAACTTGACCCTTCTCTCCTTTCACTTTTGCACTTTCCTGGCAGCAAGAATAAACGGGAAAACGATCCGAGTAGGCTGATGGAACTCCATAGCAGTGAAAATAGTGTTGAATTTGAATTTTCTTCCTGTGTACATAGTGACCTTGAAATCCCCCTCTCGCTGGTTAGAAGGCCATGTGTTCCAAGCAATTAAAAAACAATTCAATTGTTAGATAGAGTAAATGCAATTGAACCCCTAAGAGCATTGTTGACCTGATCGATGCTAACCTCCTAACCCTAATATACGGTAGTGTTTCCTCAGTCGAGTGCTTGCTTATTATATTAAGAACAAATGAACGAATTTCATCCTTTCCCGATAAAGCAAACCTCCCTATCTCGACCACCTAATGCACATCATTCAATCAAAAATATACATTGGATGACTAGTATGTTGTTTCCGCTCCAACTGTCCAATACCTCATGACATTTGGATTGTGATCATGAACTGTGCATAGAAGATGAGTTTTGGTGGTAGTGCATGTATTAAAGTTGGCGGATATGGGCCTAACAAGTTACTCCTAGTAGAAACCAAACACCAGTCATGTGAGGCTACTCCTAGACACAAGTGCAATGGTCAATCTAGTAAGTAAAGAGTACAAGAAGCGGCCAAGAAACAATTTGAGGGTATTTTCAACCAGAGGGACTCTCTCTCTCTGAAGTAGTTGGGTTGCCACAGATTTTGGAAACAATCACTGTAGCATGAGAAAGCAGCATTATTGGAACAAATGTTGTGGATACGATGGAGTCGGTTCTGTAGCAACGGCGGAAAATTTTAGTATCTGGGTGCGACAACACTCCAACCCATCCAGACGATTTTGACAGACATTGTTAGGTGAGGAAAGTAAATAATAAGACTCCTTCCTTCAAGCTTCCATTCTTATACCCCATTCCTTAAACCCTTAGTTAATGAGAAATAAATTGATGGCATACGAAACATAATTGAAGGCTTTCTCTTACGTCCTACGATAAATAAATTAACTATTTGTTTCGTTGACTTATTTGTTGACCCATCCTTCCTCCAAACCAACCTATGAATAAATACAAGTAATTAAGAAAGAAATGTGGTGAGGCAGCATGGTGCAGACCCCCGAACCCTCAGGTCGAGGTCCGCTCACAATATCCTTCAAATTCTCTTGAAGCCGAAGCGGATTCTTTGTTTCTTGTTGGAATGTCCAACGAGTCCATAGGTCCTTTTGAGTATGCCCGCGTGAATCAAACACCAGGTGCCAACCTAAATCTCCTTGGCCACAATAACGTCACCTTCGAAAATTCAGGACTTCAGATCCCACAATTTCGTGATCCTTGATGTCACGAGTTCCGTCTCTACAACCCCTGAAACCCGAATTGCCGACTCACAGAAATAATTGGCCGCGTCCTCCTCCACAATCGTATCATGTTTTGGGATTTCAGGAATCCTGGAGTAAAGAATCCCCACCTCTCGTCTCCAAAATCTCTGAAATGCCAAACCCCGAAACAGTCAACGATGTTTGACTCCACCCATGACAAGTACACCACTTGTCTTCTCTGCTATCCTCAACCTCTGACGTGGATTCTTGCCACCTGTCACTCTTTTGGGTTTTCGGGAATCTCACTCCCAAAGCGCTGTCTCCTTCGTCTCCTGACACCCGAAGTGCCAAAATCCATAAACTCCACGCCAACTCTTATCGCAACTCACGACTTCAAGACTTTCATTCCTCTGAACTTAACTCCTTGTCGTTCAAAACCCCGAAACGCTGAAATGATCTGATGACTTGGACTGTTCACTATAAACAGTCCACGTTAATTCTCACCTCTTGAAGGATGGATTCATCCAATGCTTAATCTCCTCGCAGCTTCACTAGATCTCATGGTCCTCGCGACTTCGTGAATTCTCCACAGAGAATTTTGACCGTTCATCCTCCTCGGAAATTTCTACAAAATAAACCAATATTCTTCCCTTGAACTTGGCTCCTGTAAAACTACTTCGCTGTGTCTCCTTCTGAAGCACTTAAATCTCCCACTTCCCTTGAAGTATTTAAAGGGGTTATCTCTTCTAAGCTTTAACTTATAGATTAGAGTCTCTAAAAGGACCCCTGCGCGCACTCCTTGCAGCAAACTTCCCAATACTCCTGAGTATTTGAACTTCTTGGCTCTGTGCACCCTCTGCAACAATAGTATTTCAACTCTCCTCTTGGTTGATAAGTCCTAGACTTCAACTTCCTGCGCACACCTTGCACGAATTATGTTCCTCGCTTGCACTTCTACTGGAATGAGAACAACATTGTCCCTCCTGAGCTTTTCGAGGTAAACTCTGAACCTTTGTCAACGCACTCTTTGCGAATGCTTCACTGCACTCCTTGCAGGAACTTCTCTCACTCAGGATGAGAAACAATTGAAACTCATTATCTTTCCCTCTCAGACTTCAAACATTCAATCAAGAAATCATACATACACACAATATTAAACATATGCATAACAGAGAGAGTAAACAACCATAAGCATACTATTCACCATGTATAAACAAAAAATATCATAACAACATGAATTCTGATTCAAAGCTTCTTTTCATTAATTCAAAGCTCCTGTACTTGGACTTCTCTGCTTCTCTCTTCTTCTATGTTATTGTGTTAATGTTACAATTTTCCCCTCATGATACAATAATACAAGGAAGAGGGTGTCTATATCCGTTTTCCCTCTGCTCTTCTAAATTGTTTAATCTCTAATTTAAATCTACCTACTTTCATTAACTATTCATAAATTCCATAACTTTCTATAGATGAGAGAAAATCGCTCATGATCTGTTTACAATGTGTGAGTATGCTTTCCCTTTAACCATTTCATTAATGTTTCAAAACATTTCAAAACGTGAAAAATGCGTGTTGCGCTTTCCAGCTGTTCTTCCGCCTCCATGCTCGCTTGATTGCTTACGATGCTCTTACATCACAACGGTTCAATACTGAATTTCTAAGCTACTAAGTCTTTGCATCTGGCTTTCGACTATGCATTCTATTTTCTCTTAAAATCCTCATCCATCCAGGAGCTACTTTAACATATTCTGAATTAAATGGTTTTAAGGACCTTCCTACACTGGTTGATATTGGTTGCTCCTTACCGATTGATATTGGCTACTCCTTACCAAATCAAAATTTTCTCATTTTGATTTGAAATCTGCAAAAACACCAGCACTGAAAATCCTTTCTTCCCTATTGGTTGTGGAGCCTGATTATCTTCCTGATTTATAGGTCTTTTACTTTCAGTTGTGTTTATACCCCATGAAGTATTTACACCCTAGAAGTATGTACACTCTTCCATGCGGGGGAGTACAGAGGGGGGGTACACCCTCTGCGGGGTCTGGGGGGCCTATCCCCCTGGCTGGGGGGTATGGGAGCAAGCAGGCCCCCGAAGAAAAAATTGCCTTATAAAAGTATATTGTAATTTCATTGTAAATCTAGACCGTTCATTATAAGGTCGCAGATCTAACGGTAGAGATTATGTTAGGGTTTTTTTCCCTAGAAGGCAACCCTCTTTTATGAGGGAAATGTATTGCGGTTATGGTTTATGGTGAATATTGTATTCTGAGAGAGGAGACAGTGAGAGAAAGAAGAGGAAGTTACAGCGGGTTTTGTTGTAGGTTGTATCCTTTCATTTGCTAGATAATAATAAAGGAAGGACCTGGTGATTTCTCTAGTGCACGTAGCCCACACTGGGTGAACCACGTAAATCTGTGTCTCTCTTGTATTGTGTGTCTTCTGTGTTTTGTTTCTGCATTTGTTTTATTTTATTGCTCCGCGGTCCTGTTTTTCTAACAACTAGTATCAGAGCATAAGGTAACTCATAGGAAAAGAGGGTTCCTGGTTCGAGTGGGAGCAATGTCGGAAGATGGAAAGTTTAGGGTTGAGAAATTTAACAGCCAAAACTATCAGTTATGGAAGATGCAGATGGAAGACTATTTATATCAGAAGGATCTATTCCTACCATTAAGCAGAGTAGCAAAGAAGTCGGTAGCCATGAAGGACGAAGAATGGGAGATTCTTGACAGAAAGGCTCTAGGAACGATACAGCTGAGTCTGGCAGCGTCGGTGGCTTTCAATATTTCGAAAGAAAAGACAACGAAGGGTTTGATGGACGTGTTGGCCAAATTATATGAAAAACCCTCGACGTCGAATAAGGTATTTCTAATGAAGAGATTATTTAATATGAAGATGTTAGAAGGTGGGTCTGTTGCAGATCATTTAAATGAATTTAATATGGTTACTAATCAACTAAGTTCTGTAAAAGTGGACTTTGATGATGAGGTTAGAACTCTTCTAATCTTGTGCTCATTGCCGAGGAAAATTTGGAATGGCTTGGTCATTGTTGTAAATAACTCTGTCTCTGGTTCAAATACACAAAATTTGATGATGTTGTTGAGGTTATCCTTAGTGAAATGTAATGAGAAAAGCCGCAGATTGAGACATCGGAAATGCATTGAACATGGAGAACAGGGGAGACAAAGGGATAGAGGAAGGCTCAAAACCGTGGAAATTCTAGGAAGGGAAAATACAAATCCAAACTTGGAAGATAGAGTGTTGGAATTGTGGGAGAGAAAAGGACATATGAAGAAAGGCGTAGATCTCAAAGGAAACAAGAGATGGACAATCGGGGAAGCAAATGTAGCTTGGTGATTTGTTACAAAGATGCTTTGATTCTTTCTGTAGATAATATTTTGAGTCTTGGGTAGTAGATTCAGAGACTTCATTTCATGCCACACCCCATAAGAAACATTTTTCTAGATTATGTTTCAAGGTGATTTTGAATAGGTTTATTTAGGTGATAATAAACCATGCAAAATTGTTGGAATGGAAGGTAAAAATAAAGCAACAAAATGGAAACCAATGGTTGTTGAAAGAGGTGAAACATAACTTTCAGATTTAAGTAAAATCTGATTTCAACAGGACAGTTGGCAAATTGAAGGTTGTATATCCATGTTTACAAAATAAGGCGTGGAAGGTCATCAAAGGATCATTGGTGATAGCGAAAGGAGAGGTAGGTACATTGTATCTATGTACTGGTAATACTGACTCTTCTATATCTTTAGCTTCACAAGGTGGATACAGCACTATGGCATCATGGGCTAGGACACATGGAAGTGAGAAGGGTATGCAGATCCTTCACAAAGAATTTGCCAAATCTTAAACAAATTGATTTGGACTTACTGTGAGCATTGTGTTTATGGAAAACAAAGAGAGTCCCAGTTCTCAGAGTTGGAAAGAAAAGAAGAATGAAAAGGTTAGAGCTTGTGCATACAGATGTATATGGGGGACCAGCTCAAGTATCATCTCTTGGTAGTTCTCATTATTATGTTACTTTTATTGATGATGCAACTTCTAGAAAACTTGGGACATTCGACAAAAATGCGATGTTTTTGATACTTTTAAAATGGAAAGCTTTAGTTGAGAATGAGACAGAAAAGTTTTGGTGTCTCAGATCGGATAATGGAAGTGAATACTGCAGCAAGGAGTTTGATGATTACTGTTCCTATTACCATGGGATTCGTAGAGAGAGACAGTTCCACGAACACCACAAGAAAATGGTGTGTCGAGGAAAGGATAAACGGGACAATCATGGAATGCAAAGGAGTATGAGATTGCATGTTGATTTGCCCACTTACAATGGGTAGATTTTGTAGACACTGTTGTTTACTTAATAAACAGAGGGACCTTCAAGCTCTTTGGATGGTAGAATTCGAGGAGGAGGAATGGACAGAAAAAAAGGTAAACTATTCTTTTTTGAAAACTTTGGTTGTGGCTGTTTGTTCCTTATTATTGTGAAAACTAGGAACAAGAAAGGCAGGCAAATCAAGAAATGTACCTTTATTGGATATGGGTGGTGTTAATGATTTTGGTTATCGCTTATGGGATTATGAAAATAACAAAATCATTGGGAGTAGAGATGTCATATTCAATAAAGAAGGTCATGTACAAGATGGAGTTAGGGGAAAGAAACATGATGAAAAACAAGAATACATAGTGCTTGAAGAGATCACTGAAAAGAAATTCCAAAGGAACCTGAAAATCAAAATGTACAACAGCAGAGGCAACAGGTACCTCAAACACCTACAGGAGTGTTGTTAGAAGATCTACAGGGTTAAGTATACCCTTGAGCGATACTCTCCTTTATTATATTATTTATTGACTGATTCTGGTGAACCAGATAGTTATGAAGATGAATGGGTAGACACCAAAAAGAAGTGGAGAAGGCATGAAAGGAAATGGATTCCTTGGAAAATGAACAGACTTGGGACTTGGTTGGTTCCTACGAGAAAAAGAGCATTTCATAATATATGGGTTTACAAGTTGAAGGGAAGAAGATGGAGGAGAAAAGCGGTGCAAGGCTAGACTTGTTGTAAAGGGAGGTTTGCACAAAGAAGGTATAGATTTTGATGAAATATTTCTCATGTTGTTAAAATGACACAATTAGAACTATTTTAAGTCTTGTGGCAGTAAAGATTTGCATCTTGAGCAGTTAGATGTAAAAGCAGTTTTCTCATGGGGATTTGGAGGAAGAGATT
Source organism: Picea sitchensis (assembly GCA_010110895.2). Classification (NCBI taxonomy): domain Eukaryota; kingdom Viridiplantae; phylum Streptophyta; class Pinopsida; order Pinales; family Pinaceae; genus Picea; species Picea sitchensis. The sequence goes on along the minus strand of SNQJ01S0015728.1, from coordinate 38,595 downwards.
TATATACAGTAGCCACAGGGTATGAGGTCAAAAGAGTAGAATTTGGTATGTAGGTTGAAGAAGAGCTTGTATGGCCTAAGCAAGCTCCAAGGCAGTGGTATTTGAAGTTTGACAGGTTTTATGATAGAACATGGTTATAATAGATGTCATTGAGTCATATGTTTATTTTAAAGGCTGGCTAGAAAATGGCTATATTATATTGCTATTGTACGGTGTATGCTTTATTACAGGAGGGCCTAATATACAGGATATAAATGTGTTCAAGAAGAAATTAGCCAATTCATTTTGCGATGAAGGATTTGGGTTATACAAATAAAATCCATGGTATGAGAATAACAAGAGGCAGGGAAAATCGACTTGTCGAGGTGATTACTTAGAGAAGGTGTTGGAGAGGGTTTAGAATGCAGCATGCAAAACCAGTTAGTACACGGCCAGCCATTTCAAATTAACTAAGGAAATGTGTCCCAAGGACACAAGAGGAGATAGAATACATGTCAGGGTCCCATATTCATGGTTGGCGGCTTGATGTATGCAATGGTTTGCACAAGACCGGATATTTTTATGCGATGGAGTTGTGAGCAGGTATATGAACAATCCAGGTAAAGAACATTGCAGGGAGGCAGTAAAGTGGATTCTGGGTGACTGAGGAGACACTACTACACACATGCATTATGTTTTGGAGGTTCAGACACTTTCTACAAGGATATGTTGATTCCGGTATGGCGGATGATAGAGACAGCGGGAGGAGCACCACATGGTATGTTTTACTATAGGTAGAACAACAGGTAAAGTTGGATTTCAGCGAAGTCTACTGCAAAAGGTTGTTGCACTTTCAACAACAGAGGCCAGAGTATGTTGCTGCTACAGGGGCTAGTAAAGAGATTATTTGGATTTACAAGGTTTATGGAGGAATTGGGAAAGCGGAGAACAACGGGTTGTCTGTGATCAGTGCCATTCATATTCCAAATAACTCAACCTTCCATTCAAGAATAAGCATATACAGTTGAGGGACCACTATGAGTCCACCTTGGAAGATGGACAATTGAAGATGGAAAAGATACACTAGCGATCTGCAGACATGTTAACAAAGGGTAACTTAGGGGAAGCGAGTTCTTGCTGAGTTTGGTTAGTCTTCAAATTGAAGATGAAGATGAGAAAGTTGTCGAGGTCCAAGAAGGTTCAGAGTCCAGCATATACAACAGTGGTGGAGTTGTTGAGATCAGTCTCCAAGTGGGAGGTGTTGGTTGGCTGGAGCCTGATTATGTTCCTGATTTATAGGTCTTTTACTTTCAGCCGTGTTGCTACATGAAGTGGCACACCCAGTACTTTTATCTTCCGTTGGGGGAGTGGAAATTTACCCCCTCTGTAGGGTCCGGGGGGACCTCTCGATTGGGGAGTCTGGGGGCAAGCAATTTGGTAATTCGGGGCAGAAACCCCAGAAGAAGCAAATGCCTTATAAAGAGGTATATTGTAATTTCATTGTAAATCCCCGGACCATTCATTATAAGGTCGCCCGGATCCTAGCGGTGGGGGTATGTTGGGGTTTTGCCCTAGAGGCAACCCCTCTTTTATGAAATGTGGCATATGGTTTATGGTGAATGTGTATTCTGAGAGAGGAGACTGTGTTGGTTGTGGAGCCTGATTATGTTCCTGATTTATAGGTCTTTTACTTTCAGCCGTGTTTATACCCCATGAAGTATTTACACCCCAGAAGTATGTACACTCTTCCACGTTGGGGAGTGCAGAGGGGGGTACCCCCTCTGTAGGGTCCGGGGGGACCTCTCGATTGGGGAGTCTGGGGGCAAGCGGGCCCCCGGCGGGGATTCGGGGGCGAAGCCCCCGAAGCAAAAATTGCCTTATAAAAGTATATTGTAATTTCATTGTAAATCTGGACCATTCATTATAAGGTCGCAGATCTAACGGTGGAGATTATGTTAGGGTTTTTTGCCCTAGAAGGCAACCCTCTTTTATGAGGGAAATGTATTGCGGCTATGGTTTATGGTGAATATTGTATTCTGAGAGAGGAGACTGTGAGAGAAAGAAGAGGAAGTTACAATGGGTTTTGTTGTAGGTTGTATCCCTTCATTTGCTGGATAATAATAAAGGAAGGACCTGGCAATTTCTCTAGTGGACGTAGCCCACACTGGGTGAACCACGTAAATCTGTGTCTCTCTTGTATTGTGTGTCTTATGTGTTTTGTTTCTGCATTTGTTTTATTTTATTGCTCCGCGGTCCTGTTTTTCTAACATTCCCTCCATCCGTTGGATTCATGGGAAGAAATATTGATTCCTTCAGCAGTACAGTAGTAATCCAGCCTATAACAGATCGTCCAATTTGGAAAATTTTCTTTCTTGATTCATTTATGCTTCTAATGACACATACAAGACATCTTGCTATCCTGCCATCAAAGGAGCAAGTAAAGGTAAGCACAGACAACCTTGATCCCTCTTCACCATGGTTTGTATCAACCCAAAGGCTGAATCCAATGGCTGACTATGCTGAGTGGATCACTATTGAAAATGATTAACAATTATAGGAATGTCTATGATTACCATATCTCTTAACATTACTGGTATATTTTTGCATTGTTGAATCTCTCCATTATAGCTTGAACAATACTATGAATTCCATGATTATGCTAATTAAGCTTAGTTTATCACACTGCTCATCTGATTACTAGAAGTACACAGTGATTAGTTTGCATTTTCCATGTAAAAAGACGAGCTCTCGATGAAATGGTAACTTGTTTTGAGAACTAGGCAGCTACAACGGCGAATACGACAACTACTACAACACGCCAACAACGAAGAACAACACGGCAAGAGAGAACCGCCCCTTCTTGCATGCATATGAATCTGGTGTATTTGAACGGTACCAAGAATTGCCAAATGCTAGCTATTCCAAATTGAGTTGTTCTAATATAAGCATGTAGTAAGTTCATACTAGTATTGTAAAGATCATAAAGATCCATATCTTATGGCTTTAGAATAGGCTAGGTTACTTAATTTGTTCCTAAGGTGAAACTATAGGATCTGGTACTCAATTTGGGTGGTGGCTTCTCTTATCCTGCGTGAGATATGTTGGCTTGGCTCAGCCCTCTCTTCAAGGTATTCATTTGAATAGGAATATATGCGGTTGTGTTGGCCGGGGTAGGGGTGGTGTAACTATCTATCTATCAATCTGATCGATTTCCGACCCTGTGTAAATACAAGAGACGTTGTTGTTTTGATCAACGATAAGAGACGTTGTTGTTTTGGCTCAAGTGTTATTCGTTTTCTGATGGGGATGTGAGTTCTGATTCTGGTGATTATTTTATTTCCCTTTCTTTGTGCTGGTGTACTTCTATGTCGGGTTGCTACTCGCGCTATTCAAAATAATCCTCATACAAAATAAGCAAACAAAAAAGAGCAATCGATGCATTTTTTACCACCTCTCCCAACCAATATGGACCGGAGCTTGCAGAGGGACCTACCAGTGCCTCTGTAATCTCCATGAAACAAAACTTGAGCCGAAAAAAGGGGGGTGAAGGGGCCAATCTACTACTGGGTCTCGATCTAGGGAACGAACTTAATCTGAAATTGATGGAGCAGTATCTCGATCTCAATCTGGCTATTGAATGATTGATGAATTTGCATATAGATATCACCTTCCCTTATGCCTTTACACCTACCTCCACTGTTGGTTGTGCTCTAGCTGGTGAGGATAGCCGGAACCACAGTGCAATCGACTCCTTGTTTCTTTTTTTTATGATAGCCTTTCTGCAATTGTTTGATCATTGGTGTATACATAGGAGATTTCAAGTTGAGCTTTCATAGATCGCTTCAATTTTCTTCCCTATGAATGAGGAGAAATAAGTAGGAGCCAGTGTGCGTTTTCCTTGTGCCCATGCAGGTTAGGCGGTCGAAACCTATTTCTTCCTTCCGACCGGTGGTAGGTTCGAGGGTGTGAACCAATCCTTCCTAGTACAGGGCTTAGAAATTACCTATAAGTTGCTAATCTAATAAGAAGACTCAGTCTCATATTTTTAATTCCTTTGATTGAAGGAGTAAGGAGTCCGTGTAGGCTTGTTCCATGCTCACTGAGTTATGAAACTACTGACCCCCTTAATGAATAGAAGTGGGTCGATGGCCTTGTTCCATTTTTTAGCTTAATTGATTTCTCTTTCTGGAAGTTTGCTAGAAGCCCTAAGGTACTGTGAAGAAGAGCTTAGCAACAACTTATGGGTTCTTTCTACCACTATTTGTTCTATGTTTCTTTTTTGTATCCTCATAATGGTGTGTCCTTCTCTTTACACCTGCAATGGAACTATAATCTTAGGCCTATTAAACCATACCAAGAACAAGAGTTTCAGTTATGATTTTATGATGAGAGTGACATTTGGGATAGCCGGTATTGTTCATAACATACTAGATAGAAAATTGATTATCAACATTGAAACCTTGAACTAACTTGGTTGTTATCCTCATGCCTCATATTTTCATCCAACCATCAACTAGATAAATCAATCTAGAGAATTTTCTTAGGTGAAAAACAAATGTATAGTTCTATATGCCTTCCCTAGAGTATCGCTCCTTTCATCCCCTATGTTGCTCCTTCCACTCCCTCCTATTGGTTTTGGTTCTGGGATCGCACCTTCGATTGATTCACACAGAGGGACATGATTGGAATGGCCAATCAAGGTGAAAGTAACCGAGGTGCAATGGTACTAGTCATGTTCATACCCATTCGACCAGTGAAAGCAGTCGAGGTGCAATGTTACTAATCATGTTCATACCCATTCGTCCAATGACTGATCCACCATTAAGACCCATTTAAGATTTCTCCTTACTACTCTTTGGTGTCCTATCCGGTACAATAATAGAGACTTTATACATATCAATTGTTGCATCAAATATATGATAATTCTGTAATAAATAACAAGAAAAAAATTGAAATGGTGAAGCTTATTCTAGATTATTATTGACCATATTTTTATCCACATGTAATTATTAGCAGGGTTGAAGATGCAATCATTCATTATCTCAAAAACAAATCCAACATCGTAACATTTTCTCAACAACAAAGCCAACATCAAGAATAGCAAATCCAACATCAAGGAATGTTTGAAAGTTAAGACTATTTGCTTCTTCTTCATCTGCTCAGTTCAAGCTATGATTACTTACTTCTTCTCCATCTGCTCAGTTCAAGCTATGATTACTTACTTCTTCTTCATCTGCTCATATTACTTACTTTTTCTTCATTTGCTCAGTTCATGGAACAAGTGAAAGCTCAGACTTTTTGCTTCTTGTTCATCTCCTTAGTTCATGAAACAAAGAATACATGAGAAATAAAATGTTGAGGAGAAAAAAAAAAGCAATCAACCTCTCTTATGCAATCTGTTATGTAATCAATTTTGGCTAGCTAGACAAAAAATTGTATATTAGAATATATGTGTGAATAACAAAGCATCTATGGAAAGAAGGTCGTGAATATCAAAAGTATATATGAAAGGTGGCGAATTCAAGCTATGATGTGAGCGATAATGACATAGGTGGCGCAACCAATAGCATTGCTTATAAAAAACAATTTAAATATTATAAATATGATTATTTAGTTTCTCATATATATAATATTGTGGAATTGGAAAATATTAATAGTCAAACATCGATTAATTGAATTTCAATTGTCTTGGCCTTTCGCAAGGACTAATAATATTAAATACTAAAATCAATAAAAATTGAATAACAAATATAAAATTAATAACATTTTAATTATATATATATAATACAACTTAAATTAAAAAAAATTATAATAATAATTAAAAAAAAAACTTTAAAATCACATTTTGTGGAAGAGATAGAAGAGATAAGAGAGCACTTTTGATTCTCATTGTAATTTTAGTATAAACTAGAAACAATCCATACACTAAAGAAAAAAGAGATATTAAGAATTTCACAATGTATAGAATTTTTGCTAATATACTTTTTACAATTATGAGAATTTCACAATTTATATAATTTTTCCTAATATACATTTTACAATTATGAGAATATCACAATGTATAGAATTTTTGCTATCATACATTTTACAATTTACAATTTACAATTTAAATTTAATTTAAATGAATGAAAAATATAATATAACATTTATAATAGTAAAAAAATTCATAATATAATAAATTAATAAAATATATTAAAATATATATTAATAAAAAACCACAAATAAACAATAACAATTATGAGAATATCACAATGTATAGAATTTTTGCTATCATACATTTTACAATTTAAATTTAAATGAATGAAAAATATAATATAACATTTATAATAGTAAAAAAATTTATAATATAATAATACATTAAAATATATATTAATAAAAAAACACAAATAAATAATAAGTTGGCTCAATTAATTAATGGATGTAATAATCAAAACATATATATATTCTCATCAATATAGATCCATCTTAACCTAGATCTATCAAGTATCAGAGAGATTAAATATTTAGAGCTGAAAACCTTTAACCTTTCCTCAACTTTTGTACTCTAAAAAATGTTTTCATCTAGAAAAATTATATCCCTCTCGATAGATCTCGTTTTAACATTTAAAATAAAAATATTTAATATTTTATTATATATTAGATATTTTCTTATTAATTAAATTAAAATTATATTTAATATATATTTTTTATAAAATAAGTAAAATTAAAAATATGTTTTTTATTTTTTATAAAATAAGTAGTGACCATGATATCACTAGAGGAAAAGAGAGAGAGAACATTAGAGAGGGTTCATTATGTCAAAATGACCCAAATTCTCTTTGTTATAAATAAATAAGCCTCATCCTGATCCCAAGGAGAAATGAGTTATTGAAAGAAGGATTGGTGGTTGAACAATCAACTACCCCCTTAAATGGAAGCATGGAGGGTCTGGCTGAGGAGACAAAAAACTATCAACCCAACGTACCACAAAGATTAGTTTTTCCTGTAGACCCAAACTGACTTGAGTTTCCTTCTGACAGAAGGAACATGATAATTCCATAAACCTTCCTAAGGAGGAGAAAGGTGTGAAGAATATACACGCGCAGGATAACAGACAAGAGAGTATGCACTAGGCAAGGAATGCACGACCATCAGGAATGTGTGAAGTTCTGAAACTCAAAGGAAGAACTGCAAGATAAAATAGTTTTTGTTACGGGAGAAATGGAGGAATGGATCCATGAGAACTTGCATAAGACCTGACCTGAACGAAAGATAACGAGCTTGGTGATGAGGGAGTATCTAATAAACCTCGTCGAGGGAATGACAAAGAAAGGATCTATGAGTAATGGAATAAATTTCCCTGGTGATATCATGGCTTGACACGGGGGTGGCCAGAGCGCTAATATTGAATGCCTTTGAACCTATGGTTTGGTGGAAAGGAGGACGCCCACAATCAGTTAGTTGGTTGCATTTTGTAATAGATAATTATTCTCATACCCTACATAATTGAATCATAACAGTAAAATAAGGTGGAATATCCAGTGAATGTTTCAAGGATGTGCATGTTTGTTTGATGACTTGATTGTTTTTCCCTTCATTTTGCTTGGTCGTGTATTTAAGCAATTAGGGACCTATATGGTAGAATATTATTTGTATACGTAAGTACTAGAGTCTCCTGTAGTGGCTCGAATTAAAGGGAAAAAAATGAGATTTTGCTAACCATAGGACCAATTTTCATATGTGCATATTTACACTTCCAGTCATTTGGATTTCATGAGAAAGGGATCTATTAAGCTCGGGAGAGGTAGTGTGAAGGTGTGAAAAACCTTGACAAGATGTGAAGGGATTAAGAACTCTTTAAGTTCTAAAATTCTGGGAGAATCACAAGGAGTATTCTCGTACCTCATTTGAGGTATTTGCAAGCTTAGGAGGTATAACACTTGTAGAATGCAATAGAGGGTTGTACCTTTCAAACCTTTCACCTGTGTGAAAAAGGGCTCGTGCCCATGACCTTAACAAATTCCCAGCCAAGAGTTAAGCATCTATCCCACAAGGATTTTCGGAGGACCCATATGACTAAGGTATGGGAACCTTGCGCTAATCCGAGGGGTGTTAAGTTCTTATTAGCTTCGGAGCTCCGGGAGTTCGAAACTCCGAAATGTCACAACTTCACATCCCCAAAACCCCTGAATGTCGGAGTTGTGAATTGTTGTGAGTCGTTGATCTGGGGAGTCCATTCTAGACCCTTCTTGACCGTCCAATCCACCAGTGGAGGGTTTCACGTATGGTACTTTAGAGAAGTCTCACTTCAATAGAATAGAGATGTTGTAGCGCCAAAACCCTCGAACGTCGGATTCATGAATTAATGAGAGTCGTCGATCTGGAAGAGCTTCTGGACCACTCGTGACCATTGGATCTACTCCATGGTCAATTCATCTTTGACCTACTACGAGAGTAAGGAAAGGATTACACCCTGAAACCCCTGAACGTCGAAGTTGCGAAGCGATGGAGGTCATAGATCATGAGGTCTACGTGGACACATCTTGACCGTGAGATCAGAGGGTTTGGAAGGTTGTCTGTCCGAGGTAACGTGGCATGATGACATCACCCAAGGTTACGTGGACCCACGTTTGATGTGCCACATATCACTTGGATTTGTGCGTATTGCAGATCCTATGTGCCCATTAACACGTGACATGTGTCACCCTCTGAAGGGGCCACATGTCATCATTGCCTCATCCTCATATCACACCTGGCACTCACTGCTTGGTCCATCTGGCGGGAGGAGCACAAGAGCATGCAAATTTCATGAAGCTCCAAGGGCCGGAGCAAATCCTGGTCGTTGGCATCAGGAGCGCGTGGCAATGGATCGAGTGTGGTCCGAAGTTAGACACTCTGAGAGATCTGAGGAGTGTTGCACATTGGGTCGAGAATTCCCGAAGGTTGGAGTAGATCTCGTCTGCCCATTGTAGAGTGCATTGGACCGTTGATCAGAGTTCTCCACGTGTTCGAAGTTAGGAACTCCAGAAGGAAGGGTGGTTTGAGGCGCGAAAACCTTCGAACGACAAAGTTACAAAGTGACGTAAATCGTCGATTTGAGAATGCTTCAGGATCCCTCTCAATCGTTCGATCAACCAAGAAGAAGGACTTATGTACAACACTTCGTCAAAGTCCTACTCCGGGAGGATAGGAGTGTGGAGCGGATAGAAACCTCCGAATGTTGAAGTTACGAATTAACGTGAGTCGTAGATTCATGGATCTACGTGGACACACCTTGACCGTGATATCGAAAGGCTTGGAAGGTCAAAAGTATGGGATGATGTGGCAAGCTGATGTCACCTAGGGTGATGTGAACCCACGAATGACGTGCCAAGTGTTACCCTAACTTGTGCTTCTTACAGACCCTAAACACCATTAGAATGCAACGTGTGTCAGCTCTTGAAGAGGACATGTGTCAGCCCTGGCCTTTGTCGTGTGTCATCCCCCTAGTGCATGTATGTTTGGTCGAAGGTTGGTGGAGTACCCGAGACTTCGATAATTCGGGACTTCAGGAAGAATGGGAGGCTGGAACATTGAGACTAAATCCACCAAAGGGCCAAACCCACTCGTACTTGTCTCTACATATACAATGTCACCACGTGTAAGTGGCGACCCTTCAAAAGAATGGAACTTCGGCACTCCAGAGTATTTGTGCATAGAACGAAAAAGAGGCGTTCAACACCGAAGTGTCGAATGTCGAACTCTCCCCTCGCTTAAGTGTTCAATGAGGAACAAGCCCCGTTGTGGGATAGGATGGTGGACAAACTTCCACCATGGATGTAGAAACTTGGAGACGATATGTGTGAGGTGGATCCACGTGGGCACCACATGGCCTTTGACCAATGAGGCTTGCAGAACTTTGAAGGGCATAACTTCTGAACTAGAGCTGGGGTTGGATCATGGCGATAATGGTTGGAAATCACTTGACAAGAAAAAGAGGATGAATACCTCGTTAAGAGGATCTGAGATGCTGGAGGAAAGAAAAATTTTGATGCCCCATTCCTTAAAAAGGTATTTAAGGGGTTGGGTGAGTTACACATATTGCATCTGAATTTTACAAATGATCGACTAACAATAAAAACATAGGAAAAAATAAAACCTTTATCATGATTATGTAGTAAATGTCATGAAAAAATATATTACATACCTTAGGAGCTGTGTGACACAAGTGTTTGACTAACCATTCATAACCTTTAAGTTCACCAACAACAATATAGCAGAGAGAAGACTTGTTTTGGAGCCTTCATAAAGAGGTTGTGTTGCCTTCTCAAGTATAGGTATATCAAAAACACCATCAAGATGATCATCATCATCATCCATTGCATCATTATCGAATGTCTCATGGATCAATATATTATTGAAGGCCATGAGTATGAAAGGACTTGACCCAGAAAGAACATCAAGATTTCTGAAGCAACAGAATGACAAAGGCATGATAGGTGTTTCTGAGAAAGAATACCGAGGACGATGTTCCTTCAAAAGGGGGGGGGATTGTAACACCCATGTTTCCCCCCAGATTGTAATTAATCATTAATTATGATTACCATGCTATGGCATGTGAACGATGTAAATTAATTATTGTTTAGATTGTCAATGACTGGCTGTGGGGGTGAAGCCTTGAAGTAATGGCCATGATATCACTAGAGGAAAAGAGTGAGTGAACGTTAGAGAGGGTTCATTATGTCAAAATGACTCAAATTCTCTTTGTTATAAATAAATAAGCCTCATCCTGATCCCAAGGAGAAATGAGTTAATGAAAGAAGGACTGGTGGTTGAACAATCAACTACCCCCTTACATGGAAGCATGGAGGGTTTGGCCGAGGAGACAAAAAATTGTCAACCCAACGTAACATAGAGGGCAGTTTTTCCTACAGACCCAGACTGACTTGAATTTCCTTCTGACAGAAGGAACATGACAATTTCAGAACCTTCCTGAGGAGGAGAAATCCACGAAGAATATACACATGTGGGATACATACAAGAGGGGTTGTACTAGGAAAGGAATGCGTGACCAGGAGGAATGTGTGAAGTTATCCAAACTCAAAGGAAGAACTACATGATAAAATAGTTTTCGTTACGGGAGAAATGGAGGAAATGGATCCATGAGAACTTGCATAAGACCCGACCTAAACGAAATACAACAAGATTGATGTTGAGGGAGCATCTAATAAACCTCGTCGAGGGAATGACAAAGAAAGGATCTCTGATTAATGGTAGAAATTTCCCTGGTGATATCATGGCTTGGCACGGGGGTGGCCAGAGCGCTAAGATTGAATGCCTTTGAACCTATGGTTGGGTGGAAAGGTGGACACCCACAGTCAGTTAGTTGGTTGCATTTTGTAATAGATAATTATTCTCATACCCTACAGAACTGAATCGTGACAGTAAAATAAGGTGGAATATCCCGTGAATGTTTCAAGGATGTGCATGTTTGTTTGATGACTTGATTGTTTTTCCCTTCATTTTGCTTGGTCATGTATTTAAGTAATTAAGGAGCTATATGGTCAAATATTATTTGTATACATAAGTACTATAGCCTCCTGTAATGGCTCGAATTAAAGGAAAAGAACTATGATTTTGCTAACCAAGGACCAATTTACATATGTGCATATTTACACTTCCAGTCATTTGGATCTCATGAGAAAGGGTTATGTTCAGCTCAGGAGAGGTAGTGCGAAGGTGCGCAAAACCTTGGAAACATGTGCAAGGATTAAGAACTCTTTAAGTTCTAAAATTTCGGGAGAAGCACAAGGAGTATTCGCGTACCTCATTTGAGGTATTTATAAGCTTAGGAGGTATAATGCTTATAGAATGCAACAGAGGATCGTACCCTTCAGACCTTTCACATGTGTGACCAAGGGCTCGTTCCCACGGCCTTAACAAATTCCCAGCCAAGAGTTAAGCGTGTATCCCACGAGGATTTTTGGAGGACCCATATGACTAAGGTTTGGGAACCTTGCACTAATCCGAGGGGTGCTAAGTTCTTATTAGCTTCAGAGCTCTGGGAGTTCGGAACTCCAAAATGTCACAACTTCGCACCCCCAAAACCCTTGAATGTCAGAGTCGTGATTTGTTCTAATTCGTTGATCTGGGGAGTCTGTTGGGGACCCTTCTTGACCGTCCAATCCACCATTGGAGGGTTTCGCGTATGTTACTTCAGAGAAGTCCCACTTCGAGAGAATAAATTTGTTGTAGCGCCAAAACCCTCTGAACGTCAAAGTCATGAATTAATGAGAGTCGTCGATCTGGAAGAGCTTTGGGACCACTCGTGACCATTGGATCTACTCCATGGTCAATTCAACTTTGACCTACTCCGAGAGTAAGGAGAGGATTACACCATGAAACCCCCGAACGTTGAAGTCGCGAAGCAATGGAGGCCGTAGATCTCGAGATCTATGTGGACACATCTTGACCATGAGATCAGAGGGTTTGGAAGGTTGTCAGTCTAAGGTAACGTGGCATGCTGACATCACCCAAGGTTATGTGGACCCACATTTGATGTGCCACATGTCACTTGGATTTGCATGTATTGCAGATCCTATGTGCCCATTAACACGTGACATGTGTCACCCTCTGAAGGGGCCATGTGTCATCATTGCCTCATCAAAATATCACACCTGGAACTCACTGCTTGGTCCATTTGGTGAGAGGAGCACAAGAGCGTGCAAGTTTCGTGAAGCTCCGAGGGTTGAAGAAAATCTCGGTCGTTGGTGTCAGGAGCACATGGCAACATATCGAGTGTGGTTTAGAGTTTGACACTCTGGAAGATCTGAGGAATGATGCACGTTGGGTTGAGAGTTCGCAAAGGCCGGAGTAGATCTTGTCTACCCATTGTAGAGTGCACGGGACTGTTGATCAGAGTTCTCCATGTGTTCGGAGTTCAGAACTCTGGAAGGAAGGGTGGTTTGAGGCACGAAAACCTCCGAGCGTCGAAGTGATGTAAACCGTCGATTTGAGAATGCTTCGGGATCCGTCTCAACCGTCCGATCAACCAAGAAGAATGACTTATGTACAACACTTCGTCGAAATCCTACTCCAGGAGGACATGAGTGTGGAGTGGATAGAAACCTCCGAACGTTGAAGTTACGAATTAACATGAGTCATAGATTCATGGATCTAAGTGGACACACCTTGATTGTGAGATCGAAAGGATTGGAAGGTCATGAGTACGGGATATGATGTGGCAAGATGATGTCACCCAAGGTGATGTGGACTCACGAATGATGTGCCAAGTGTCACCCTGATTTGTGCTTCTTACAGACCCTAAACAACATTAGAATGCAACACGTGTCATCTCCTAAAGAGGTCATGTGTCAGCCCTAGCCTCTGCCGCATGTCATTCCACTAGTGCGTGCATGTATGTTCGATCAAAGGTTGGTGGAGTACCCGAGAATTCGATAGTTCGGGACTTCGGGAAGAATGGGAGGCTAGAACTTTGAAACTAAATCCCCTGAAGGGCCAGACCCACTCGTACTTTTCTCTACATATACAACGTCACCACATGTAAGTGGGGACCCTTCGGAAGAATGGGACTTCGTAACTCCAGAGGATTTGTGCATAGAACGGAAAAGAGGCGTTCAACGTCGAAGTGTCGAACGTTGAAATCTCCCCTCACTTAAGTGTTCAATGAGGAATGAGCTCCGTTGTGGGATTGGACAGTGGATGAACTTCCACCATGGATGTAGGAACTTGGAGACGATATGTGTGAGGTGGATCCACGTGGGTGCCACATGGCCTTTGACTAATGAGGCTTGCAAAACTTCAGAAGGGCATAACTTCCGAACCAGAGCTGGGGTTGGAGCATGGAGACAATGGTTGGAAATCTCTTGATGAGCAAAAGAGGATGAATACCTCAGACAGAGGATCTGAGATGTTGGAGGAAAACAAAATTTTGATGTCCCATTCCTTAAAAAGGTATTTAAGGGGTTGGGTGTTTTACACATATTGCATCTGAATTTTACAAATGATCAGCTAGCAATAAAAACACAAGAAAAAATAAAACCTTTATCATGATTATGTAGTAAATGTCATGAAAAAATATATTACATACCTTAGGAGTTGTGTGACACAAGTGTTTGACTAACCATTCATAATCTTTAAGTTCACCAACAACAATATAGTAGAGAGAAGACTTGTTTTGGAGCCTTCATAAAGAGGTTGTGTTGCCTTCTCAAGTATAGGTATATCAAAAACACCATCAAGTTGATCATCATAATCATCCATTGCATCAATATTGAATGTCTCGTGGATCAATATGTTTGTCCCATCTTCTTCAATTGTGTTATTAGCATCATCATTTTCTTCCATAGAATCATTAACTTGATCTTCAATATTTTCTCCATGTTCCTCATGAATAGGCGCTTGTACTACAACCACGTCTTCCTCCACAGGCATTTCACTAGGGCGTCGTTCCCTTATAATTACAAACAATAAAGTAATATTAGTGTATATAAAAAATAATAAAATGATATAAAAAATGACAAATTAATATAATATAGGTAAACAAAGACAACAAAGACAAAGATAAACAATTTTATTGACATGTAGAAAAAGAGACACCTTGTGTGATATATACTCACAACCAGCAAAAACAACATGATATTCATATTTTGTCTTCATAGTTATGTCATATTCTTGCTTGATTTAACTTGGATACCACAAGTGTTAAGTGGATGACAACTTCCCTGGGCCCAACTTGGAGACCACAGTTTAATTTATAAGGGGTTGAGATCTAAGGGAGTATGGGGTTGAGAGATGAGGGAGTATTAGGGGTCAAGGATTGGGGTACTTAATGGTTTAGGGATTTATAAGGGGTCAAGGGATAAGGGATTAGGGGCCCCAATTGTTAGGGGTACTTAAGAGTTGGTATTCTATATGGAGCGATCAACTTAGATGAGAGCGAGAAACAAAGACAACAAATCGATGATGAAACTTGTGAAATTTATGAATATGTTTATGAATATGTTGAACAAATATAGGAAAAATGTTATTTTTCTTGACATGTATAAAGAGAGACACTTTGTGAGATATATAGTCATAACCAGAAAAAAAAAAATAACCTATTCTTATTTCACCTTCATCATTATGTCATATTCTTCCTTGATTTCACTTGGTGGCCACGACTTTTAAGTCAATGGAAACTTTCCCACAACTTGGAGACCATGGTTTATAAGGGGTTAAGATAAGCTTATATAACCCTCTGATCCCTAACCCTTTAACCAACCCTAACTTCTAAACCATTAACCCCTAACCCTTTAATTCCTAGGCCCTAACCCCTTAGACCCTATCCCCCTAATTCTTAACACCTTAACCCTATTCCCCCGAGAATAGAAGAAGTAGACATAAGATGTATATTTAATTAGGGTTCAGGGTATGGTCTAGTGGTTAAGGGGTTTAAGGTTTACGGGTTAAAATTTTAGTGGTTTAAGGGTTAATAAGGCCATTAAGGCACAATGGTTAAGGGTTTAGGATTTAAGGTAGGTTTAGGTCCTATGGGAGTTAGAGGTTAACGGTGTTTTAGGGAGTAAGGGTTGGGGATTAAGGGGTTAAGTCGGGTTATGGGTTAATATTTTAGGGGCTTAGGGGGATAGGTTGGGTTATTGGTTAAGGGTTTAGTGGTTAGGGGTTAGGGCCAACTTACTCTCAATTTGTTGTGTACATAGAATATATCCATAAAGAAAAAAGAAATCATTATTTTTCTTCTACATTTAACATATAAGTGTTTACAAAAACATGTTTTAATATAAATACATATAATGAATAACTTACCAAGGGACGATATTCATGCCCGCCTTCAAGGTGTCCATACTGTGTACAATGTTTTTTAGTTGTTTTTACTAAAAGTCTCATTCTATTATAGCCCTTGCACATTTTACAAGGGCAATACCATTTTCGATCACCCAAAGCCTCCAATGTAGATCTCACGTCTCCTTGTCCTCCTGGAGGAATGTTATGTGGCATTTTTCCTTACCAAACGTTCAGTGATGATTATCTTCAAAAATCAACCTAATAGTTTAACTATTTGTGATGCAGTTAACAAAATAAAAAGTTTTCTATTCTGAAAAAAAAATATCCTCTATATATATTAACCTTTGCAAACCATCACTAGTATAGCAACAATGTCGAATGTCTCTAAAATTTCATTTTTTTTTATTATATATCCTTTTTTCGTCAGACTCCCAACAGTTGATGACCAGAGAGACATTGCTTAGCATTCAAAAATATTGACTTTGTCAAACCTTGGGAAGGGTATAGTTGACTTGGTCAACCTTCAGATATCCGACAATGCCTCAGGACGTCGAATATCTGAGGAAAGATACATTACCATCGTTTTTCTGATGTGTATGACTCATTCATCAGATATTCGACAAACGTCGGGCACTATTTAAAAAAAATACAAATTTTTTAAATAAAATCCGATAGTATGACTGATTTTATCGGTACTGTCGAAGTAAAATGTCGTTTTTCCCGCCCATATGTACTAGTGATCCATTAATATGATACATTTATAAATACATAATTGTGACCTTTGGATTCATATTCCAAGAGGTCTCTTGGACTCCCAATGACCGTTACACTCACTTGATGTTTGATATTCCTTCACAAGTTACTAATACCATAACCCTAGCGGATTGGATTTCCAATAAGATCTAAGTATGAGTAAGGTCAAAACAATCTTATAAAGCACAACATGTACAGAGTTGGAATGGTAGTAATGTGACTCAACATGGAGCCTAGTGCATTACATGGCCCCAATTAAGAAATTCCACTGCCTCTTTGGATCTAATGGCACCAGTTTGACTAAAATCTGTGCACTCTATCAAAAGATATCAAATCTGCGAAATCCATAGTCATCCCCAGAAAAAACTTTAAAAAAGGTTGATTTTAAATCAATGATATCTCCACTTCCTAGACTCCATTTTGGACAATTTGTTTTTTTTAAATTGGGTATTTTATCAAATAGGAATTCAGATATTGGGTTGGATTCTCCAAATTATGCACATAAATCTTCATAAATTGACCTAAATGCTATTGTCCTCTTTTTTTTCCGTAAAAAATGAGGAAAAGGGAAAAATCTCTCCCACTTTGTGCCCAATAAAGAGCTTTGATACCACTTGTAGTAAACATTGATAGATATATGAGAGAATAAGCCATAAAACTTTAGAAATATGCCATGAAACTCCAAAGATATCCAAGACTTTCACCGTGAAAAACACACGAATATAGAGAGAAGAACCCTTAAGGTAGGGTAGCACCATCAAATACTCATTATGGAAAGAATCAATACACAAGCCATGCTTGCTACAAAACAATACAATCCAACACACATCTAATACAATGATATTCATGTGTATTTATACATTTTTATGACCCAAGGGGACATATGTAGGGTTAAATTTATATGATATGACTATTTTATTCAGAACACCGTTTGAGACTAGTTACAGGACTAGTCAAAAACTTTATCTTTCACAAGGTATATCTTCGAAAGTATAACAACCCAGAAGCTGAAATTTGTACCACACGTACCTTGAGATGTCTTCTAAATAACCTTCAAGTTTCACTAAATGAAGTGTTCCGAAAAAAGTTATAGCAAAAATTCCAAGATGACTCGCTTGAAGAAGCAAAATCCTGGGATCGATGCTCTGGTACCATATGTTATGTACCAAATGCTTCACAACAGAACATAAGTACACTCCATGTATAGAATGTGAGCATGGAGCAAAACTCCAAGATAGATAAGTTATACAATAACTCCTTAAAGAATATGAGAACCTCCTCCAAATATCCAAATATGTCCACACATCACCAATTCCCATTTTCTCAATAATGAGTACATGATCTCTGTATATACCTATTCACACCTACACATGAGGCCCTTTTACTATCAAGTCGACCCTGTTACAAATATATTTATACATTACATGTACCTTTAGCCCCATATATGATCCAGGTGGATATTGGTGGCCACTCACCTATTCCACTTGGACCCACA
>SNQJ01S0015728.1:0-17272 GCA_010110895.2 Picea sitchensis | reverse complement strand
CATGTTAACCTAGATTTATTGAAGAGATAAAAAATTTAAAGCTGAAAATTTTTAATCTTTTTTCAAATTTTACAATCTAAAAAATATTTTCACTTAGAAAAATTATATCTCTCCATAATCCGGTTTTAACATTTAAAACAAAATTTTTTAATATTTTATTATTAATTTAATTAAAATTATATTTAATATATATATTTTTATAAAATAAATAAAATTAAAAAAACAAAAAAATTATATTTTAAAAATTTTAATTTTTTTAAGATTTAATAATTAAATTTTTATTAAAAATTTACAATATTATCAACTTTGAAATAATACTAATTTATTATGGGAACAACATGACATCAGCGCGCGATGTTGTAGATGGCCAGCAAGACTAACCGATATCTTCACTTGGGACAATTTTATTGTGCATTTTATAAAAATTAAAGGATCTATACATCCGCAACCTATCAACTTAAGACTTCATACTTATGAACTTACGTTCATTGCTCCCATAACCCTCGCGCGCCCCTGTTATCAGAGCATTGCGATGGGCAACCGGGGAGATCACCGCAAATGAATGAATAAAGCTCATGAAGGAGTGGAGATGCATTAACGGTCAGAGTGGATTGATAGCATAGTGGATAAGGTGATGCCCTCCCTGCTTTTGCATCGAAACGGTTATGTATCCTGTTACTGTTGGCTATATATTCATATTTCTTTTTCTTGTATGTATGTATTTGTCTCTGGGTCCTATGGGTATCTTCTACCATGGTTTTTCTTCTTTATCAGAGCCTTTTTCTGGTATGCTTGTCTGCTTCAATTCATTCACTGTTTTATTTATTTATTTTGCATTCGTTGTTGTATTTTGGGTGTCATATGGTTTTGCATGTTCTTTAACTTTTATGTTGTATTTTGGGTGTCATATGGTTTTGCATGTTCTTTAACTTTTATGTTGTTGGGATGCTTCAATTCATTCACTGTTTTTTTTTTTTTTGCATTCGTTGTATTTTGGGTGTCATATGGTTTTGCATGTTCTTTAACTTTTATGTTGTTGGGATCCACTTTGTGATGCATGTTTTTATGTTTTTCCTTGCCTGGTTTAGTTTGGTTTTTGGATACCTGACCCACCTCAGAGACATAATACAAGTTCAAATGTGATTTCTGTACATCTTGGTAATGTTTGATTATTGATTCAACATATTAACATTGGGATTGATTTCTTCATTAAAAAGTTTATTTGGTGGCAATTTCGATGGAGGTTTATCGCGTTTCACTGCAACACATTTCCTTAGTAGCCAACCTGCATTATATTTGTGCAAGGGAGCGGCGTATTCGGTGAGTGTCCAAAACACTATTTGAAGTGAAGTTATGAATGAGTGTTATTTTCGTTTACATTCTTTTCGGTGAGTGTTATTTTCATTTACTTTGACGAGTACTAGGTACGATAAGCGTCTGATGGTAAATTATTATTTGATATCTTGCTTTGATATAGGTACAGCTCATCTACATGTTTATTTCACTATGCAGGTGAAGTTTGACCTAGCTCTGATTTATTTTGTTATTATTTTTAAGATTTGTTCAGTGTTTGTAGTGTTAATAATTTTAGTCAAGAATACAATACGAATAGGACAAGGGTATACAACACTTCCAGTAAAAATCTATTAACCTGTTCTCCTATTTTATTTTGGAGAAACCCTGGCAAGGCATAAGCACTGTTATTAATTAGGTAACAAGGTTTCTATGTATTGGAATTGGTTGTAGTTTTTCATTTCAAAGAGTTTGTAAGTACATTGAGTTCGTTTGATCCCAAGCTATAAATATAAATGAATACCTGATGTTTTCTATTGTTTCAGACTTCAGTGCTTACTTAAGCCTTTTTAATGTATATATTTTTTGCATTCTGCAATTTCTCCAGGTGCTTTTTGTTTTTCCCATTTTTTGGGTATTCAAGAACAAGGAGGAATGCTAGAGCGATACTTTATTGTTTTAAAGAATGTGCACATTTTCCATATCTTTTGATAACAAAAATTCACAATCTGTAGCTGGATTAGAGATTTTGGTAGTGTTTTATGTTTCAATTTGTTTTGTCATTTTGTTGTTTGCTTTTATGTATTCATTATGAGGTTTCAACTATATTTAGTCAAAAATTTAATGCAAGTTTGATGTTTCCATGACATTGTATTTCCCTGATGACTAATCTATCAATTTGCAGGTATTTTTACATTGTAATCTTACCCTGCTACTTGTCTATTTTCTAATCTCCTCTGAGCATGATGTAACTACTTTTGTTACGACCAGTTTCTTTGTGCTATATAAGAACAATGGAGGAATACTAGAGCGATGCTCTATTGTCGTAAAGAACATGCATATTTTGTATATTTTGATAACAAAAATTCACAATTTTTAGGTTCGCTGGATGTATAGATATTTGGTAGTGTTTTTATATCTCAATTTATTTTGTATTTAGTTGTTTGTTTTTATGTATTCATTATCTGGTTTTTACTATATTTAGTTGAAAATTTGATGCAAGTTTGATGTTTCCATGACAACATATTTCCACTGTTAACCAACCTATCATTTTGCAGGTATTTCTACATTGTAATATTATCCTGCTACTTGTCTCTTTTCTCAATCTCCTCTAAACATGTTGCAACAGTGCATTTGTTTGTTTTCAACATTTTAAAAGAATCTATACTTTGTAGTATAGTCTCTTTCAGGTTCTCAACATGGCATGCATACTTAGTCTCAATGGGTACTTTCTTACTTTTAAATAGAAAGTGTTTATTGTGTGTAGGTTTTAATTGTTTGTTTGAACTATTTGGATTTTTCGAAGGGCAATAATGGAAAGCCCATTGTTTCATTTTGATAGATGTTTTTATTTTGATAGGGTGAATGTTATTCATGTTTCTATGTTGTATGAAATTTGATATTCTGTAGTGAATTTTCGATAGTAATAATCCAAGATGTATGATGTAATTGTAATAGTAGTGGTCGGATTTTTTCTCTTAATTTTTCATATTTTAGAATTATTTATTTTGTTTGATGTATTGGGTATTTTCAATATATTCTCTAATGTGGTCTTATTCAGCCTCTAGGATTCATATTGAAACTATAATTAGTTTCAATGGGTGTTGGCTGATTCGAGAGAAAAAAGTGCTTATTCTTCACTTTTGAAGGCATATTATATTTGTATAAAAAAGAGGACTTTATGAATCTGGCGCCCATGTGTATCCAAAACCCAATTGAAGTAAAATTTTGACTAGTACCATTTCTACTATGGCATGTAACAGGCCGTATCCTTACATATGAGTGCTACTTCCATTTAGACTCTTTTTTCTTTGATGGGAGCTAAAGTACACTGTACAATAGGCTGATGTTAAATTCTTATTTGAGATTTTCCTGTGTTATAGGCATAATTTATTTTTGTTGTTATTAGTTTTAGGATTTGTTGTGTACTTGTAGATATTTTCACTGATAAGTATTTTATTGAAATCTAATATGTGAATAGCCAGATGATTTGATTTGTTATATTTAAGATCTATTAATCTATATCTTTTCTTTTGGTATTAGAATTCTGTTTTTTTATTTAAGAAACCTTTTACAGGGGATATGGTAGGGAATAGCCACCCTATTATTTTGTTTTATAGGGATTTATGTATTGAAATTGGTGGTAGTTTTTCAATGCAAGGATTTTCTAAATACACTCAGTCATTTTCCTTTCATTCAAATAATTTCATTATATTTATGATGCCCTTCGGCTCTTATGGGGCAATACAAAGTCGATGCCCATAAATATTGAATAAGGATCATGATTTTTTTCAAGTAACATATCCTGGGGCTCAAAGCCTTTACAACAATATACTCATTATGAGTTCAACATGCCACTTACGGGAATAGAAATTGGGTGAGGAGGATGACTCTCCATCCCACAACTACTTGGGCTAGACCCATTTGACAGCATAAAGAGCATTTTTATTCAGACAATAGTTATAATTATAGTAGGGTCACCATTTGAAATATAATTCTTCACAATAATTATAGTATTTGAAATATAATTCTTAGAGCATGCTTGTTTGGACAGTAGGTCACTATTTTTCTTACATCTTCTCTTTTCTGGGTCATTTGGATATCAACTATTTTCTATTTTTAATGAAAATTCTTTAAATTTTCTTTATTGTTTTAGTGTCTTTTTTCTTTATATATTTGATATACTGCAATTGTGTACATGCTTTTGATTTTCCCTGTTTTTGTGGGATATTTGACCAACCTCAAAGATCAGTATATACCTTTCATCAACAAACTAGAATTTGCAGATTCTTGAGCTGGATGTTGTAGATTTTCTTAATGTTTTTATGTCAATTTCTATTTGGTTGCTTGTTCCTAGAGTTAAAAGATTTGTTCATATTCATTAATTATGAGGTATATTTAACTGAAATTTTGAAGCAGATTTGGTGTTTCCATGACAACATTAATTCACTAACGGCCCACCTATCAATTGACAAGTATTTCATATCTTTCTACAAACATGTTGTAATGAGGTATTCTTTTTATTTTCTATATTTTTGGAAGAATCTATACATTATGCAATATAGTCTGTTTCAGCTTCTAAATATCATATGCATATTTAGATTCAATGGGTATTAGATTTTGGTAATGTTTTTATGTATAAATTTTAATGTGATTTGGTTGCCTTTCTTCGAGTTAGAAGATTTGTTCATATTCGTTAATTATGAGGTATATTAGTAGAAATTTTGATGCAATAATACATATAGAGAGTTGACAACCAATATAAGTAAATTATACAAACTGTAACTTGTCATGTGTTTTCATTATGGTTCTGCATTGGTAGGTGGCTAATGGTAATTTCTTATTTCAGATACTACAAAGTTACTTGTTTCTTTCATGTTGTAAATTAGCAAAATTTGATTATTTTTGTTGTTATTGGTTTTAGGCTTTGCTGCATATTAGGACATATTTGTGTTGATACAATTTTTTTTCACCATATACACCTAATTTTAAATTATCTTAGTGATATACATGCTGATATTGTTGTGGGTATGGTCACAGAAGTCATACAATAATTGAGGTGCACTATACCAACTGTAATAGTCATGTGCTGTGTGAGGAAGAGAATTTCATGAATCTAGCATGTGTTATATATTCAGAACCTCACTGAAGTTAAATTTTGATTAAAATCATTGTTGTTGTAACTTGTGACATGTAACAGGCCATATTTGTTATGGAGGACCACATCACCATCTAATCTAAATTTCAATTATCTTAGTGATGTTTATGCAGGGGATAGTTGTGGGTATGGATAAAAGTCGTGCAATAATAGATAGAGAGTTGATGACCAATACAGGTACACTATACAAACTATAATTAGTCTTTGGATTGCATTATATTTCTGCAATGATGGGTATTAATTTACAATAATACACTAATAAATTCTTATTTCAGATCTTGCAATATTATAGCCATAACCTATAGGTCATCTACATGTTTCATTCATGTTGTAGCTTAGCCAAATTTAAGTTGTTTTGTTGTTACTGGTTTTGGGCTTTGCTACATATAGGACATATTTGTGTTGATAAGGATTTTATTCACCATATGCATCTAATTTTCAATTATCTTGGTGAAGTTCCTGCAAGGGAGGGATAGTTGTGGGTACATAAGTCACATAATATTAGATAAAGAGTTGACAACCAAATTCCAATACAAGTACACTATACAAACTGTAATTAGTCACATACGTGTATTATATGTGTGTGAAAGAGAGAGTTTGGTGAATCATATATCTAAAACCCCACTCAAGTTAAATTTGGATTAAAATCACTGCTTTTGTGGCATTTATTGCCATCTTTGTTTATGCCATAACTTAGGCTCTTAGATGAAGTGCTCACGGACATATATTCTTTTTTGAATACCGGGTGGAAAGATTTCCTCTGGATTTCCTAATACCCTGTTAGCATGTATTTTTTTTTTGTTGGCTATACTATCCCTGGCCTATGGGACTGGCCTGTGGCTGGGATGCCACGACCCAGGGGCATCTAAGCCGTCAAAATCACTCGGGGATTGTACCCGGCCTGGACCGCACCAACCCTTAACATGGTTGGATTTGAGATGTCCCCAGGGGGTTTCGAATTGGTAACTTTCACTTATGGAGTGCCTTAACAGCGCACTCCCTCACCGACTACTCTAGACCTCAGGGACAAAATATTGAGTTCATTACCATCGAGCTCCAACCTCCAACCATACATCCAAGAGCTAAGCCCTGTTATTATATATTTTTACTGTGAATATGAATAGATAATTAGATAAGTTACAAAAGAAAATGCCATATTTGTTATGTATGAGCACTATTTTCGTACATATTCATTTCAATGTAGAATATGTTACCCTGTTAAATTAGCCTTTTGTGGCCCCATCAAAGTGACATGGGTTTGCATTATATTTCTGCATTGACGGGCATTAAGCTACAATAATACACTGATAAATTCTTATTTCAGATCTTGCAGTATCATAGCCATAGGCCTTCTATAGGTTTAATTCATGTTGTAGCTTAGCCAAATTTAAATTGTTTTGTTGTTACTGGTTTTGGGCTTTTGCTCCATATAGGACATATTTGTGTTGATAAGGATTTTATTCACCATATGCATCTAATTTTCAATTATCTTGGTGAAGTTCCTACAAGGGAGAGATAGTTGTGCGTAGATAAGTCACATAATATTAGATAAAGAGTTGACAACCAATACAGGTACACTATACAAACAGTGATTAGTCACGTATGTGTATTATATGTGTGTGAAAGAGAGAGTTTGGTGAATCATATATCTAAAACCCCACTTAAGTTAAATTTGGATTAAAATCATTACTTTTGTGGCATTTATTGCCACCTTTGTTTATGCCATAACTTAGGCTCTTAGATGAAGTGCTCACAGACATATATTCTTTTTTGAATACCATGTCGAAAACTTTCCTCTTGATTTCCTAACACCCTGTTAGCATGTATTTTTTTTTGTTGGCTATACTATCCCCGACCTGCGGGACTGGCTTGTGGCTGGGATGCCACGACCCAGGGGCATCTAAGCCATCAAAATCACTTGGGGATCGCACCCAGCCTGGAACGCACCAGCCCTTAACATGGTTGGATTTGAGATGTCCCCAGGGGGTTTCGAATTGGTAACTTTCACTTACGGAGTGCCTTAACAGCTCACTCCCTCACCGACTACTCTAGACCTCAGGGATGAAATATTGGGTTCATTACCTTCGAGCTCCAACCTCCAACCATACAACCAAGAGCTAAGCCCTGTTATTATGTATTTTTACTGTGAATATGAATATATAATTAGATAAGTTACAAAAGAAAATGCCATATTTGTTATGTATGAGCACTATTTTCATACATATTCATTTCAATGTAGAATATGTTACCCTGTTAACTTAGCCTTTTGTGGCCCCATCAAAGTGACATGGGTTTGCATTATATTTTAGCATTGACGGGTATTAAATTACAATAATAAACTGATAAATTCTTATTTCAAATCTTGCAGTATCATAGCCATAGGCCTTCTACATGTTTATTTCATGTTGTAGCTTAGCAAAATTTAAATTGTTTTGTTGTTACTGGTTTTAGGCATTTGCTCCATATAGAATACATTTATGTGGATAAGAATTTTATTCACCATATACATCTGATTTTCAATCATCTTGGTGATGTTCCTGGGATAGTTGTCAGTACATAAGTCACATAATAATAGATAAAGAGTTGACAACCAATACAGGTACACTGTACAAACTGTAATTAGTCACATATGTGTATTATATGTGTGTGAAGGAGAGAATTTGGTGAATCTAGTATGTGCTATATATCTAAAACCCTACTGAAGTTAAATTTTGATTAATATCACTGCTTTTGTGGAATTTAACATGCCACCTTTGATTATGTCATAACTTAGGCTATTAGATGAAGTGCTCACAAACATATATTCTTTTTTGAATACTGGGTGGAAAGCTTTCTTCTGGATTTCCTAATGCCCTGTTAGCTTGAATTTTTACTGTGAATTTGAATAGATAATTAGCTAAATTACAAAAAAAAATCCATATTTTTTTTGTATGAATACTATTTTCATACATATTCTTTTCAATGCAAAATGTGTTACCATGTTAACTTAGCCTTTTGCAACCCCATCAAAGTGACACTTTACCAAGCCTTTGATCTCGAGGCTTCCATGTTTGATATTAAATTTCCTTAACATATGTTCCTTAATGATATCTATAGAGGCTGAGAAACTCATGGAATGGAGAAGGCCCATCTTAGATTGGGTCCTTGTCATGTCTTTATTTTTGCATCTTACCTTTGTAGTTCCCACAATTGCTCTTCTGATTTTTCTGCATATTGCTTCCTTCAGATATTTTTCCTTCAAAAATTGTAATTAGTCATGGGCTTGCATTATATTTATGCATTGATGGGTATTAAGTTACAATAACACACTGATAAATTCTTGTTTCAGATCTTGCAATATTATAGCCATAGGTCCTCTACTTGTTTCATTCATGTTGTAGCTTAGCCAAATTTGAATTGATTTGTTGTTACTGGTTTTAGGTTTTGCTCCATATAGGACATATTTGTGTTGATAAGAATTTAATTCACCATATACATCTAATTTTCAATTAGCTTGGTGATAAGGGATATTTGTGAATACATAAGTCACATAATAATAGATAAAGAGTTGACAACCAATATAGAGGTACACTATACAAACTGTAATTAGTCACATACGTGTATTATATGTGCATGAAGGAGAGAATTTGGTGAAGCTAGTATGTGTTGTTATTGCGCTGAGATGCGCTCTACAACTCAGTATGGGGGAGAAGTTGTCACGTTAGGGTGATGTTAGATTTCAACGATTTCAAAATTTTCAAAAATTTAAAGTAGGCTCAATTAATGAAAAGAAAAATTACACACGCTATTATATATATCATATTTACTATTACGTTAGTAAGTTTATGATTACTTTATCATTTACTATTACTATTACTATTACTATTTACTATTACTATTACTTTAGTATTTACTATTACTATTTACTTTAGTATATTTACTATTATTGCCAACATAGATCCATCTTAACCCCGGATCTATCAAGCACCGAGAGGGATCAAATCTCTGGAGGTGCAAATCTTTCCTCAAGTTTTTCACTAAAAAGGGGATTTGCACATGGAGAGATTTGATCCCTCTCGGTGCTTGATAGATTCGGGGACAAGATGAATCTATGCTGGTATATGTAAAACCCCATTGAAGTTAAATTTTGATTAAGATCACTGCTTTTTTGGCATTTAATATGCCATCTTTGTTTATGCCATAACTTAGGCTCTTAGATGAAGTGCTCACAAACATATATTCTTTTTTGAAAACTAGGTGGCAAGCTTTCCTCTGGATTTCCTAATGCCCCTATTAGCTTGTATTTTTACCGTGAATATGAATAGATAATTAGCTAAATTACAAAAAAATGCTATATTTGTTATGTATGAAAACTATTTTCATACATATTCTTGTCAATGCAGAACATGTTACCCTGTTACCTTAGCCTTTTGCAGCCCCATCAAAGTTACACTTGACTAAGCCTTTGATCTAGAGGTTTCCATGTTTGATACTAAATTTCCTTAACACTTGTTCCTTCATGATTGCTATGAAGGCTGAGAAACCATGGAATGGAGAAGGCCTAACTTAGATTGGGTCCCTGTCATCTCTTTATTTTTGCATCTTACCTTTGCAGTTCCCACAGTTGCTCTTCTGATTTTTCCGCATATTTTGCTTCCTTTAGATTTTTTTCCTTCAAAATTTTTGTTGGTCCTGGCCTTCCATAAAAACCAAAACACAAAACCGGATGAGATTTCCCATACTTGTCTTAAAATATCAACTTCCCAAGGGGGTTGCACTTCTTTATTAAATCTTTTGACCAATGAGGCTTCAAGCCTAGATTGATTGTAAACTTTATCCACGTTTCCCATATGATTGGAAAAGCATGCCGGGGGATATGGTTAGCATCTTCTTCCATCAAGCATGCACTACATCAGGAAGCTCCCAGTATGCCTCTCTTCCTAAGTGCCACTTTTGAGAGAATAGTTTCCTTTACAGGGAAAGCAAGAAAGTGTGCTACCTTGGACCAATATGAGGCTTGCCAAATTCTTTTCTAGGTGCAGTATTTCTGATGATCACATTCCGTATGCAAGCTTATTTTTTATCCTTATTTATGTTGTATGTCCCTTTTCATTCAACGTTCCAACACATGTATCACTTCCTTCTTTTTCCAAGATTGGTCGTTTTTTTCTAGCTCTGCCCAAATGAAGTCCTCAATATCTTACATTTGAATTAGTCACTCATTAGGGTTTACACATAAATGGCCTTTAGTCTACCTTGTGATATTGGCTGGGCCAATTCATTCCAATAGTCCTTAACCCTAAGCCAATTCTAAAGCTTCATTTCCTTCATGATATTTTCCAAATAATGGCTTTTCAGCTAAAAGGGTGAATGGCCATTCCATGCATAATCCTAGAATAGAGCTGAACACCCATCATAAATATCACAAAGATATGATCATTAATTAAAGATATGTTTTGCAACATGTTATTCCAGAATATTGATTCTTTGGGAGTGTTGGAAGTTCCTGTGAAACCTTCCCCTTCCTCCCTAGCAAGATATTGGGATCTTAAGATCAAAAGCCACCCACACACTTTCTAATTGAAGGAAGTTCTTTTCAGATGATTTGACGCACCACCTCGGTCATCACCAAGCCCCCATATTTTATTTAGAGGAGTGCTTAATCAACTCAAATATCCTTCATCTTAAAGATGTAAACATGATTCTCACTCCTCCATCTTCAATCCTTCCATACGGGGCCTTCTCCATGCATTTGCATTTTAAATAAACAACTTTATGGAATAATGTGGCAAAGGCCCTCTAAAATGACCTTGTTTGCACCAGATAGCTTTTCAGTGCTACTTAGAGTCCTCAGCTTGTGCCACTTTGGGGATTTGATTCCACAAATCCTTCCAAAGAAACAAACCTTTCCCAACCAATATTTTACCTGCATACTCTGGTGACTAGAATGTCCAAAATTCAAATTGGTCTCCATGCTAGGTCCTAGGGGTCACAAGGTCCCTCAAAGTGCCAATAGAGAGAGCCAAAGACTGTATGCCAGGCAGACCACACACCCTTTTGAGCTGAGCTAAGCTTGGAATCCTGAATTCCTTCACATTATCAATAAAGTCACAAATCTGAAAAGGACCTTTATTCCCCCCATTTTGTTAAGCTTCTGGAATTTGTTGTTGTACTAGTACTTGCCAAGGGGATTCCTCTTCTACTGCTTATAACACCCATTTTTTGGCAAGGGCCACCCCTTGGGTTCGTAGGTTAGGGAGGCCCAAGCCGCCTTGTTCTCGAGGTAAGGTGAAAATGTCGCAAGCCACCAAGGGAAGCTCCTTTGACCCTCCCTCCTTTCCCTAGAGGAAGCTCCGGAGAAGACACTCCATGTATCTATATACTGTTTGAGAAAGAAAGAGTGAATATCTTTTTGAACGACCACCAGATAATTCATGATCTATTTAACTGCCACAAAACCATGTTGTTCTTTAGAAATTATCTTAGGCAAAAATGAATTCAACCTTGTTTCAATTGTCTTGGAGATGAGCTTATAGGAAGTCTTACATAGAGGGATAAGTCTTCGAAGTTTAGGGTGACTTTTCCTTACTTGGATCAAGTTAAAGAAATTAGAGTTAAGGGATTTTAACAAGCTGCCTAATTTCTTGGATTTTAACATATCACCTTTAATGTTCATAATACTCTGTTTTGGAGAGATTTTTGAGATTATTAATCTCATAAAAATTATGAATAGATAATATTGCTTCTTTTGTCATTGATAGCTTGAAGGAGGAGGTTCCAGATTTTGTGATGCTTGAGCTGGAGTTCTTAAAAAATCAGTTGTTTCAAAATTATCTGTATTAATCACAGATTACCGACATTAATTAGTGCCTTTCTTGTGTCTTCCTTTTCCTGTGCTCTCTTGTGCATTTGGCTTGATATATTTTGGTGTATATGAAACACATCCTTTGATAGAAATCAGCAAGAAAACCATTATGACTTAGGGCCTTGTTCTATTTCAAAAAGAATACCATTCCCTGCAACTCTTCTTCTGAAATAGGAGCCATCAAGCTACCATTCATCTCTCTTTTGACGAGTTTTAGGATATTTTTCTAGAATTTTAGCCATACTACTTGGATCAAAGAAGTTTCTTAAAGAAGATTTCTTCCATACTTCTTAAATAATACTTCATCCTCTTTGCATATCTGATCATGTCCTTCGGACTTCCACCACATCGTTATCATCTCCTAGAGATTTTATTACTTGCCCTTCTCTTTTGTGCAATCCTGTGAAAAAAGGCCATGTTCTTTACCCTCGATTTTTAATTCCGGAGTCTCTTGTATTTCTGATAGGTTTCATCCTTTGATTGGATATTAATTATCCTCCATAAGTTCTTCAAAAGTCATTCCTCAATCTTGTTTTGGAGATGGATCATTTCTTATTATAGATCATGTTTTTTTCTGAAAACGTTTTTAAACACTCCAACATTCCATACTTCCGGTATCTTTTTTAAATTTGGCTTATTTTTGGACAGTATAAGCATTCTCGATCCCTTGATAATGTGGTGCATTCCACTGTTCTCTAGCATTCATCCTAGGAGTCATCAGACTAGCATCAATCTCTTCCTTGACTTGTTTTGGGATATTATCCAGAAGTTTAGGCATGCTAGCTTGAATCTCCTGCCTAGATCTGAAAATATTCTTAAGGAATATTCCATTCTCTGCATATTTGATCATGTCCTTATACCACATTGTTGTCATATTTCACAATCCTAGAGATTTTATTACCGGCTTCTCTTTTGTGTAGTGAAAAAGGTTGTGTTTATATCCCCTTAAGCCACTGGATCCTTGATTTCTACCTCCAGAGAATCTCCTCTTTCTTATAGATTTCATCCAAATCATCGGATATTCATCCTCCTCTATAATTCCTGGGAAAGTCCTTCCTCAATCTTGTTTTGGAGCTGGATCATTTTTATCCCAGATTATGTTTTTTTTTTAAATGTATTGAATGCTTAAAAGTCCATACCTTCAGTACCTTCTTTAAATGTCGCATCTTTTTGGGAATATGAACATTCCATATCCCTTGATCTTTGGCTCATTCCACAATTCTCTAACTTTTTCTTCCATTTCTGGGTGGTCGAAGTTTGAACTTTGAACCACATAGCCTTGAAAGTTGAACCTAAAGGAAAGGTTTTTATGCTTGTCCTTTTGAAATGTTGATCTTGATAGGTCAATGGTCTATATTCGAGGAGGAAAGATTCTGCATCAAAATTCTTGTCAAACTGGTACTCACTAAGCAGAAATCTATCCAGTCTTTGCATAATAAAAGCTCTACCCTTCCTTTTATTGTTCCATGTGTAATTTCCATCGTTTGGAGCTGTATTATTTTTTATCCCAGATTGTGTTTTTTTTAGTAAAATGTATATGCTTAACATTCCATACCTTCAGTAGCTTCATTAAATGTTGCAGTTTTTTGGGCAATATAAACATTCCAGATCCCTTGATCTTTGGTTCATTCCACAATTCTCTAACTTTCTTCCAGTTTGGGTGGTCAAAGTTTGAACCAACATAGCCTAGAATCTAAAGGAAATGTTTGTGTGCCTGTCCTTTTGAAATGTTGATCTTGATAGGTCAATGGTCTAGATTCAGGGAGGAAAGATTCTGCCTCAAAATTCTTGTCAAACTAGTACTCACTAAGCAGAAATCTATCCAGTCTTTGAACACAAAAGCTCTACCCTTCTTTTTATTGTTCCATGTGAAATTTCCATCTTTGGTTTCCACTTCACTGAGAGTAGTTACTTAAATCGAACAAGCAACTATATCTAATCATGCGACAGAGGCCCTTAAAAAATGACCTTATTTGCACCAGATAGCTTTCCAGTGCTATTTAGAGTCCTCCACATGTGCCACTGTTCAGGGTCCTGATTCCTCATAATCTTCCAAACAAACCTTTCCTAGCCAACCTTTTACCTCCATTCTTTGGTGAGAGCCCAAGCTGACCCTCTGAAGACCAGAATGTCCAAAATTCGTCACTTAAATAAAATCTAAAAAAATGGAACTGCCCCTGCAGATTGCTCCAATCTTTCTGGGGGCTCCTAAAATAAGATTTGAATCCCCCCATTGATTCCCCAATGATCCATGAGCTTTTCAAGGATAGTAAATTCCAACATTCCTTTTGTTCTTTATATTCTTCTTGACACATCAATCATTTTTTGTACCTGCATTGTATTTCCAGTATGTGGATGTTGTGTATCTAGTTGATGTAGTTGACGGTGGAAACCTACTTATTCACGCCTACAAGCCTGCTCTAGAATTTGTTCCTGTTACCAAATTTTTTCATGATAGCAAACGTGACAGTGAGGTATGTAATGACTCTATTATTATGTCAAAATAGATTTGCTGGAGCATCGTGCCTTTTGTTCTTTATATTCTTTTTGACATATCAGTTCATTTTGTACAGGAATTGTATTCTCAGTATGGGATCAGTTTCAGTAATATTGTTGACACTTGAGTGAGTTTCAATCTGGTAATATTAAATACCACATCTCTCTTTTTTGTCAAGGTCTAGTTATTGGGCAAAGTGAGAACCTAACTAGTTTTCATTCTACGTTGTAAGCTTTCCATCCAACATTGCCATCATACCAGCTTTCAGTGATCCCTTGTATTTACGAATATATTTTAATATTTATTGAAGTTATTTGGTCTTGGAAACGAGAAAGGTCTATGTTTGTTTTATTCTGATCTCAGAAATTATTTTTTAATGAATAATTGATGGGTATCGTGTTTTTCACATGATTCATCATTACTCATGTCAGCATTCTCACTTCTGATATCTCCAGGTGTTGTCCCTTCCCCGATTGACAGAATGTCCCGCTACTGGCATTGATAACATCCGCACCTGCCTACATTGGGGCCCCAGCTCCTCCAACAGAGGAAGCAAGTAAAAGCCTTCAGTTGAAGCAATGGAAGCAGAGCCAGCAGCAGGAGTTGATGCCGATGAAGCAGCATAAGTAGCAGCATAAGTAGATCCGGGATCCAGTAAAAGAAGTATCATGGTGATTTATTTTAGAATTGACTAATGGATATATATTTCCCTTGATTCCTTCACCAGTAAATTTTCATTTTAGATTCCTTTTAATGCTTCTAGGTTAGCTCCAAAACCCCATTTAAGTAAAATTTTCTTTAAAATCATTGCTTCTGTGGCACTTAACATGCCATACTTGTCATGTATGAGAACTACTTTCATACATATTATTTATGCTTTGATGGGTACTAAGTTACAATAGCTTAAAAGTAATTTCTTATTTCATATCTTGCACTGGTATCGGCATAGTTCATCGACATGTTTATTTCATTTTGTAGATTAAGCGGATTTGATTTATTTTCATTGTTATTGTTTTTAGGCTTTGCTCCATATTTGGACATTTGCATTGACAAGAACTTTTTTCAAGACTCCAATATGAAGAGACAAAGGTATGATTGTTATAGTGAAAATCTGTTATTCTGTGTAGTTTGTTTTGGCATTAGAATTCCATTGTCTGTTGTTTTGTTTTAGAAAAAACAACAATGAGGGATATGGTAGGGCATAGCCATTATTATTCATTTGTTAATAGGGATTTTATGTAATGAAATTTGGTGGTATATTTTCACCAAAAGGAGTTTCTAAATATATTGTTCATTCAGCTCCAACATATAAAAATATTGAAATTATTTTTAAAGACTATAATTGAAATCCTGATGCTTCTACTGTATTGTTAGGAAATGTCTTCTTTTGAACCTGTGCATATGCCAGTCAAAGAAATACCTATATTTGCGCATGTTCGACTTATTGTTCATCATATTTTTTCCATCCAAAAACATTATGGGGGATGCATTTTTATGGGTTTGTCATAAAATCTGATTGGGTTAGGGCCTATTGTAGTTGAGAATCGGTGATTGAAATTTGATACTGGTTTGCATTTTGGAATAGTTGTGATCATTTCCTATCTGAAATGATTTATTACTGTCGTTATGATTAGTTGATAAAAGTGCCATTTTTGTTGTTAGCATGGGTTCAACAATGGTTGCTTTCTTTTGTTTTACTTGAGTTTTAGATTTTTTAAAGCAAAGCATTTGCTTTTTTAAAAGCCAGTTTTATTTAGCCTTATATCCCCATTTTGTGGATAACTAAGGAGATTATGTCTCGAGGCCCTCATGAGCACCGAGAGACTACATGACCAGTGGTATCCTTTTGCACAAATCGAGACCCTTCTCACCACCATAGAGGTCAGAGATTTTCAGATGGCATCCACCACATCAGCTGGCTTCTGGAAGGCAGTGGGCCTTGTTATCCCCCACTTTTAGGGATAACTAGGAGATCATGTCTCGAGGCCCACAGGTCCTAGACATGGAGTACCGAGAGCAGGATTGACTTCAGCATGGCCCTGCAGGGCGCACTTTTTCTCTCTTCCAACATCTTTATCCTGTCAGCAACAACAACAGCCTCCACCACCATTGGCTTGGTCTTGTGTCAGAGAGGGTTCTTGCTTCATGGGGTAATTAGTTCAGGTATCATGGTATGTGTCACTTTGATCATCAAAACCATTGAATGTATGCATCTGATTCCTTTTATTTCTAACAACTGCTTGGATCTTACACTTGCCCACTTGACCATGTTTTGGGGATTGACAGGATGTCCTAGTAAGTCTGTGTCTGTTGGTTTTGGTTAGCCATTGGGGGTTGTCTCTGAGAAGCCATCGCCCGCTCCCTTTACAGTTTCACTTTTTCATCTTGTTTCTCGCTCACCTGTCCCATTACACTTGTTCGGGCAGTGGGTTGACCTATTTCTAGGGTTGCGCCTTATCTAGTGGGAAGAAGGGGCTAAGGCCCAGAAGGTAAAAGAAAGATGGTAAAAGATAAAATCCTAAGAATAAAACCTCAAGATGCTTCGCCCGGGGATCCTCGAGAAAGCAATAAAAGGCTTCTCAACAAGAAACAAGAGGGACCCTAAAAAATAATAAAAAAAAGACCTAACCAGAGGATAGGGGGTCTCATCACGAGCCAACCTATTAGGTCCATGGGTACCTAGCAGTATGACATTGCCATCAGCTGGTTACCACGCCAGGGCAGTGACCTTTGGTTGCATGGCCAAGGGAAAGGGGGTCTC
>SNQJ01S0015727.1:63873-90938 GCA_010110895.2 Picea sitchensis | reverse complement strand
ATAATTTGATATGTAAAATCGCCAGCATTCCCATCTAGACTCTGCTCAGAATGGATCTCTCTTGTTCGCCTGCATACATTAATAGGATTTCATGTTTATGTTTTCTTATGGATTTCTCTCATTTTTTACTACAAACCTGTAGGTTTTTGTTGTCAAATAATTCTGGGTTCAAGACCAAATAACAGAGTTTGCATTAAACAACACTATTCAATCGTAAACATTTAGAAATTTTAAGATACCTATCGAGATGTTCTTCCTGACATAATATGCAGAGAGAAGAAGAGAAAATGGAAGTAGCAGAGAGAAGGGACAGAATATGCAACAATGGATATGGTGGAAAAAATGAACTTAAGGAGTGAACAAACGAGCGGGCTTTAAAAAAATTAAATTTCAAATTTCATTAGGCAATAACGACATGGACGTCCCATCCTTGTATCCTAATCTTACAACGACCGAAAAATGCCATGGACAATGGTTTCAATATCCATCTTGCATGGATGGGATCATACATTGTTATGGCTATGGGGTACTATGCAACAATGCACTAATGATTGGACTACTGCATGGTGGATAGCATTAGCCGTCAAGGACAATTTTATGTATGTGCCAGATACGAAATCCACCTTCTGTATATGCGCATATATGGAAGTGTTTGGATTTCGTATATGCGCATATATGGAAACCAACCACTTCCGTATATGCACATGTATGGAAGTGGTTGGCTTTCGTATATGCGCATATATGAAAGGTGGCTTATGTATATGCACATATATGGAAGTGGTCAGCTTCTGTATATGCACATATACAAAAGTCGGCCACTTCCATATATGTGAATATACAAAAGTGGTCAACTTCTACATATGTGCATACTTAAGTGGCCGACTTTCATATATGCACATATACATAAGTTGGTTGGATTATGTATATCTGCATATACAAAATACAACCACTTATGTATGCGCATATACGGAAGCCGACCACTTCCGTATATTCATATAACTGGAAGTGGACGACTTTCGAATATGCGCATATACAGAAGTCGACTACTTTCACATATGTGCAAGGTGGATTATTTATATGCATTGACTTTCGTGTATGCGCATATACATAAATCAACCACTTCCATATATGTGCATATACGAAAGTCAACTACTTCTGTATATGCACATACACAAAATTTGGCCACTTCCATATATACGGAAGCTCGCTACTTCCATATATGAGCATATATGGAAGTTGGCTTCCATATATGTGTATTTATGGAACTGTTGGACTTCGATATATGTGCATATATGGAAGTGGTCATCTTCCATATACGCGCATGTATGAAAGTGGTCATATTCGTATTTGCACATATATGGAATAGGTACTTCCTTATATGTGCATATATGAAAGGTGGATTTTGTATATGCGCATATATGGAAGTGGTCGGCTTCCGTATATGCACATATACAAAAGTTGTTTTCTTTCATATATGTGCATATATGGAAGCTGTTCACTTACATATATGCGCATATATGGAAGTCGACCACTTACGTATATGCGTATATACATAAGTGGATGACTTCCATAAATGTGCATCTATGGAAGTCCTCGATTCTCGTATATGCGCATATATCGAAGACAACCAACTTTTGTATATGCACATATACTAAATTCAACCACTATAATATATGGACATATACACAAGTGTTCGGCTTTCATATATGCCCATATACGGAAGCCGACCACTTCCATAAATATGCATATACGAAAGGTGGTTTTTGTATATGCGGATATAGGAAAGTGTCTAACTTTTGTATATGCACATATATGGAAGCCGAACGACTTTAGTATATGCCCACATATGAACATCAACCACTTTTGTATGTGCATATATGGAATCCAATCACTTTTGTATATGAGCATATATGGAAGTGGCTAGATTCCATATATACACATATACCAAAACTAACCACTTTTGTATATGCGCACATACGGAAGCCACTTTTCCTATATTCCAATATACAAAATACGACCACTTCTATATATGTGCATATACGGAAGTGGTTGGTTTCCATATATCTGTATATACAGAAGGTGGCTTCCGTATATGGTGCATATACATAAGTGGTCAACTTTCAAATATGTGCATATAAGAAATGTGGATTTTGTATTTATGGAATTCGACCACCTCTATATATGTGCATATATGGAAGGTGGATTTCATATATCCACATATAAAGATGTGGTCAACTTCCTTATATGTGCATATATGAAATCTAACCACTTTCATATATTTACATATACGAAAGTTGACCACTTTCGTATATGTGCATATACAAAAATTAACCACTTTCATATATGTGCATTTACGAAAGCCGACCACTTCCATATATGTCAATATACATAAGTGGTCAACTTCCATATATGCGCGTATATGGAATTCACCACATACACAGAAGCCACCTTTCGTATATGTGCATACATGGAATCCACCTTCTGTATATGTGCATATATGGATTTTGACCTCTATATATGCATATATACGGAAGGTAGCCTCTGTATATGCACATATACAGAAGGTGGCCTCTATATATGCACATATACAGAAGGTGGCCTCCGTAAAATAAAATATTCCCACCAAATCTCCCAGGAGGATCTTATTTAGGCCGACGGTGGTAGACTGGGTTAATGATCTGAAATAATGCATGGAGAAATTGTACTCTATCTCAACAAATATGATTTTTGGAGGTACATAATGGACGATTAGCCATTTTTTGGGATGATGCCTAAGATCAAAATCCCATCATAGGTCATTTCGAGAAACTATAGGATCTGATACAGGAAATGGAACAATTAGGATGGTAAAAAGTGTACTATCATTGGCATACTTAGTAGGAAATTACAAACCCATACGTGAGAACCTAGAAACCTCTTGAGGAATGGCCAGCCAGGTGGATGGAGGGCATGAGAAGGATAATGCATAAGGTTGTTCTAGAGCGATAGTTAGAAATTTGAGAAGGAGGAGACATTATCATATGGGGTAAAAAGGGGGATGGAAATTTTTGTGTGAAATATGCCTATATTTTAGCAATGGGCATAAATGAGAATTATATTTTACCATGCATGAGAATTCAAATCTTGCTAAAGCTATCAACTACCACAACAAGATAGTCATGTCTCTTCCTGGTTGTTGGAAAACCACCCATAAAATTGATGGAAATTCTTTTCCAATGTTGAAAGGGTATAGGAAATGGATGGTATAGACCTTGATTTATATTATTTCACTTTCTAGTATAACATAGCAAACATCCTCTAATATACTAAGCTACATATTTTGCATTCTAGGCTAATACACATGCCTTTGTAAGTTAGAAACTATCTTTCCAATAGAAAAATGTTCTACAAGTTTTGAGGTGTGGGCCTCCTTGATAAGATGCAATATTTCAACTTTAGGAACACACAGATTGTCTAGCTTGTAGAGAAACTCATTCTAGAGATGATAATCAATGTTAACATCACCTTGTTTATATGAATTACCCGAGACCCTAGACCTTCTAGTTTTGAGACCTTCCATCCCCGGTACCTCTATGAACAATGTTGCAGAGTTGGTCGACCCTCTCTAAGGGATTTCGATTTCTCATGGGTCTAGGATCTAGGATAATTAATATATATTTATATAACTTTTTTAAGTAATTTTTTTGAATTTTAAAATTATTAAATTAAATTTATTAAAATTATAAATTTATATTTTCATAAATAAAATATGTTTTTAAAAATAAACTTTTTATCAAAATCAGTTAAAGAATTATATTTTCATTATAATATTGTATTTATTTATTTAAATCAACCTTAAAAAAATAACATTTCTAAACCTCAATTCCAATAATTAGTACAATAGCTTAATTAAATGTTCATAATAAATGTGCATTGACCAGAAATATTTCGCTATTGTCTATTGTTGGAACAAGGGAAGTGAAAATATCGATTTTTATATAATAAAAAGTATCATGTTTGTCAAGATCTGATTGAACAATGGATTGGAGGTCTTATTGCCGCCTTCACTATTCCTAATGTAAAATATGTTTGCATTTCCAAAGTATTTGGTAGTATATGGTGTTTTTGAATCATAAATTTTGTTATGCATTCGTGGAACGTGGATTAATACTAGCATTAGTTCGAATGTTTCCCCTTAGCATTTTTGCTGGGTTGAATGCATTCTCCACGATATTCCTATGTCTGATTTTTTCTTTATTGTTGCGTGCTTCAAGAGAACAGTCATGTCACACTGCATCATTTCTTAAATGTTTTCACAAACCTACACCCTTCGATGGTCCTTATTGTCTTAATTGTTTACCTAAGAGCTCTTCCAGTCTTAAATGTTTATTGTACATATTCCTTGCAATACAACTTTGTTCATGCCTGACATCCCTACTCTTGTGCTCCATCCTTGTTCATTGTTTCATTCCATGATTCTGGATCTTGTTTGATTCAACTTTGCAAAGTTGAGGTCTTGCACTTGCAGTTCAAGCTTTTCGTGGTTGTTCACTGGTTTGTTGTTCTTCAACTTTGCAAGTTGTTGGACTTCTTGTTGCGGTTTGCATTTTTTTTTGGCACTGAGGTCTTCTCATCCTTTGTTGATGGGTAAGTTTCACTATTCTTGGTGAGTTTCAATATTCTTTTCCATACCATTTTTGTCTGTGCTCTTAGTTTATGTTCCTGGAAACAATGCATCTTCATATGGCGGATGTCGCGTCCATAGTTTTTCCAAAAATTACAATGCAGAGGGATTTACAAAAAGTATTTGGGAGCTATCAAAAGAGGGAACCATTGAGTGGGGTGTAGATGCAGTGTATTCTTCTACTCTGTGGGCCGGAAAACTACATCTACTTGTTTTCTTTCTATTGAGTTAAGTTATGGTTTTATTTTTATGTGGTATTTCTTCTGTTTGGTTTAGTTTCTAGTGTCAGTCTATTTTCTTCTCATTTTCTATGGTAACTAGGGGGATTCAAGTTGAGAAGAAGAAGGTTTAAAGATACATACAAGGATTGGTGCACTATTTTTCTTTTCTTTTTTCTTTTTCTAGTTTTTATTTTTTGTTTGTGATTTTCTCTATTTTGATAGAAACTGAAAGTATCTAGCAAACAACTTCAAAATGACAGTTGAAAATATGAAAGAGGTAATATATGTTGAATTGTATGAAAAAGATACACATTCCATTGTACATGACAACATTGACGTGGTTTTTCATAGGAATGACCCTTTTAGATTGGATGCATTCTCGTATATTATTGGGGACTGCCTTTTCGATACATTCCAGGTTCTATTTCATTTCCATTATTTGTCGAATCAGTTTCACAATGGATTGATAGATTATTTCTTGGTCTGTTTTAAAAATGGTGATGTTGAGGCTTTGCAGTCCTATGAATACAAACTGGAATCTGATTATCTTCGACAGTTGCATGGAATAATGATGTGGCTATGTATTTTTCAAAGATGTGGTTGTCTTCATCTCCAGTTCTTCCTGCACATTAGAGGGGAATTTGGGGAGATACATTTTGTATTCGGTGGTTGTCTAACTGGATAAATATATCAGTTGGCATATGGTCATTGACAATAAAAACAAGATATCTACTATTCAACAAAACTGCATCTGACAATCCATATTGCATCTTGTTCCATGATGTCGATAACCTCAGTGGCCATTATGAACCACTGATGTACAGAAAAATGTCCATATGCAATATAGAAGGTCCTCATATATACTTGTCTGTTATTTGCAAAGACTTTCAATTGCAATGGAAACAGATTTTGGATGGCATAGATTGCTATGGTTTACAACTGGAAACAAATGTTGTGTCTAGCTATTGATATAGTCTGTTTAATGCAATTTGTTGTTTGGTAGTAGTCGAGTTCGATGTTTAGTCAATGCGTCTTTACACTGTATAGTCCTTCTACAATTGGATTATAGGAGGCAATGAGCAGGCTTTTAGTTGCTTGCATCAGCACCTTTCCCCATATCTCGTGGAAAATATGTCGGCAGTTGGAAGTTGGTAGGAATACCTTGTGAACATGGCGCTTCCATATGAAGAAGCGAATCTGGAGGGTTGAAAATTCTATTTGCAATGGTTGTCTATGGTATTCAGGGTGAAGATCAAGGCTTGGTTGGCCTCGCCAGCTGAAACTGTCCATTCCTGCGTTATCGATTCAAATTCCGATCAAACAATTCACATCGTGTCGTTGAAAAAAGATACAACACATATCCATTATGAACCTTTGCTTGGAGATATCGGTAGTTCAGGGTTGACTGTGCATGTCAACCAAATGACATCGAATTTGCATACGCGTGGAATGCTTTTTTAGTCAAAACGAGAGTCCTCTCGGTTGCGATATGGCCAAACAGGGCTTGAACAAAAAAACCATGCATAGAATTCATTTCAGTTGTGATGAGGCCATAGAGGGCTTAAACAAAAAACATAGAGTAAGTTATCACAATTTGAAAAAAATTATTTGTCAAATTCATCTGACTTCTGATAAGAAAATAGATGCCTTGAACAAATAACGTAAAATAGTTTCTAAGAAACTGGGTGAGAGTGAAATTCATCTAAATTTCCACCAGGTCATCCCAGCCTTGGGCAAGAAACTTAGAGTAAGTTTCCACAACTTGAAAAGGTCATGCGCGAGAGAAAACAATACATTGCTACACTTCCTTTTAGAGAGAAACTCACATATGACAATGTAGAGAAATTTCTTCGTGCAGAACATAACATAAACATGTGTGATTGCATATACTAGAATGGTCATGCAACTATGGAAATTTGTGGTGTACATGAAAAAAACGAAACAGTTTATGCCCATACTTCCCTGTGAAAAACAAATGCAAGACAAACCTACATGAAAAAAATGAAAGACACTCCTTCCATTGCATGTGAAATTTGTGAACAATTGAATTTTTCAAAAAATAGTAAGTATTTCATGCCTGATTTGAAAGAAGAATATCTTTGGCTGACATCCCATGATAAACCATTTTCTAGTAAAAAAGTTTGTCTTCCATGCAAATGATCGCTTGAAAATGTAAGACTTCCATAATTTGCAACCACTGACCGAATAAGATGTAATACACCACTAGCAGATGTAAGTACACTTACAAAACTTGAGGAGAGATTTGTCTCTCTACGAATTGCATTTTCTCAAATCAGACCTTGGGGCTATAAGCGACCCCAAATTGGCTTAACATGATCAATTATTAATGTGCATGTTTAGCTAGATGTTGTGCAAAAAGCGTTGCCACAGTTCATTAACAGTACAATTACAATCACTGTGGATTTGAAAATACGCTTGCAATACAAAAATGTGTATCAGACATGCAATGTGCGTATGCATGCTATTATGAAATAATTATAGGAATTAAGTTTCCAGGGCCCTATACAAAGAAGAGAACATTTGTATAAATGCCAATTGGAACAATGTTATCATAGAAGAACATGGCAACTCTGCAGAGACTCTCGAAAATCCTAGTGATTTTGATACAAGTGATGAATCGAAGACTGAAACACCTATTGAAGCATTGGTCCATGGATTCATTGATTCAAAGTGAAATCGTGACTTGCAAGACAAAATTGTTGAAATCGCACCTGGTGAGGGGCAGCGTCCACTTGGAATATTCAAGGACAAATTCGTTGAGGAAATGAACTTTCCAATACTGTTCTACGAAGATCCATGTGGCACTGATATTACAGAATGATTTAGTTATCATAAAATAGTCTGATGGGAGCTACTACATTCAAGCGGTTCCTTCTCCTGTCACATAACAAATTTGTTTTTCAAAACAATGCGCATAATAATAGAGAAAGTTGTTTCCTGCATGTGGGTCCGAATAAGAAAAGACTAGTTATAAGGAAGAAAGTTGTTGGCCAAGGATGTGAAGTACAAAGTAAACCTAGAAAAAATTATGAAATCTGATATTGGATACATAGATTTCAAGAACATCCCCACCTCTCTTGACTATTTGCAAAAAAAAAATAAAAAAAATTGCAATGATCCGACAATTGGGGCCGCCAACATTTTTCATCACATTTACAAGTGCAGATCATTGCTGGGTTCCATTGGTGGCTTCCGTTTCTGACCTGCATAGTAACAAGAAACGTAAAAAAAGAATGATACACTGGAAAATAACGACATTAGTTTACGACGCAGTAACGAAGCGTGAAATATTCTTGGAAAACCACTGATATTGAATACCTCATAAGAAAAGACCTTGTGACATGTACTTGATACTATAAACATAGAATAAATTCTTGAGACAATTGATATCACCATGATGAAGCATTTCGGGAAAATATCCGGACTAATCTTTTGTGGTGAATTCAGAATGAAATGAACGATACGCCTTTGTTGTGGATAGAGGGTGCACCGGTCTATGGAATGATAAAATTTCAGAGATCAGACAATTTGTGGATAAATACATAATATGCAATACAA
This sequence comes from Picea sitchensis, assembly GCA_010110895.2. Taxonomy (NCBI): domain Eukaryota; kingdom Viridiplantae; phylum Streptophyta; class Pinopsida; order Pinales; family Pinaceae; genus Picea; species Picea sitchensis. Next base: position 82,475 of record SNQJ01S0015727.1, on the reverse strand, counting down.
ATCATTTGGAACCCGATTGTATGAAAGTGCATAGACATTACCATACAAGAAATTGTGAGAAAACAAAAAATCTCGCATTGCAAATACAAATTTCACGTGCTACGAATGAGAGTTATAAGAATCATAGAGCCAGTTATTTTAGAGGAGAGTGTTGTTGTTGAGAAATCTAAATCCTTGTTTTCATTTCTAAAAGGAGGATTTGGCCGAAATGATGAGCTTCGATAACAGCTAATGACGGTAAATCCTATCAAAGATGAGTACATCAAGCGATACACAAAATAACACTTAGGCAACGGCACTTTTCATTAAATGAAAATATCCCATATTTGGAACAACAATTTCTCCAAGGAAATGCGGTTGTGGAAAGAAAATACAAATGCGGTATGTTGTTGGATATATCTTTTGCTTATCCCTCTTTTTCGTGTAAGCCAGAAGATTGACCGTCTATGACATATGCATTGAGAAAAATAAATTACGAAAAAATTCATATTGATGCCATACAAATGTTACCCTTGAAAATGTATTGCTTAATCTTCAAAAAATGTCTTCTCAACAAAGATTTCACATTGCCCTTTCTTTTTCCCTCACTTGTAGTTCAGAAAATGTGTCTTCATAAACAAATATCCACTTTAAAAACACACATTTATCATGAAGCCATTGGTTTTGCTGAAACAAGATCTTGATAATTCAGAGGACGTGATATTTAGCTCTATTATTGATTATTACATCTAGCGTCCATCTCCTATTAGGCATATATTCTTAGCATAATTCGTATCGAATTAAAAAAAAAATGGTACACCAATATCAAAAAGAAAAATGCTTTGTTATACGGTTTGTCAAATGCAATAAACATTGTGACTATGAAAACTATAGTAGAGAAAAAATGTTGTTGTACATTATGTTCCATAAACGAAGGGACATTAATACACCTTCTCTCTACTTGGGAGGTTGTGTATGTTGCCTTCGAGACTATAGTGCATATCAATGAAGCTAGATTTACCTACAATGTTAAATCCAACATGGGGTGAATTAGAAAGTTTCATAATGACCTAGAAAACCTTGGCAATCATGATGAGACATTCAAAAAAACCAAAAACAACGAATCGCCACGAGTCCTATGACTTACAAGAAAATTTTCCTCATCCTTGAGTGGTTGAAAGTGAAAAACATATCAACCTTGGTTTTCAAGTTACAAACATCCTTTCGATTGAGAAAAAATAGAATACCACCAATAAAGACGTCTGTTGAATCATGAACAACAAACAATTGTGAAGGACATTTCCCTTAAAAAATAGTTGAACATGAACCTTGAGTGTTGTGCGTGTTCCTTACAGAAAGAGAAGAACAAGCAAGACATTCATAGCTAAAGAATTGTTCCAAATTCTTACACGAATCTATGATTCAAATAATTGCTCCGATCCTATGAAACCAAAGGTCCTTATAGTTTCATACATAGGAAAAGATGCATGCAATGTTGGTGGAACAGCAGTCCACTCTGCATTTTAATGTCTTTTAACAAGTCACAATTTCTTCCGCTTAGCAAGGAAATGTTAGATACCTTGTTTAAGATTTATGATGAACTCCAAATTGTATTTATAGATGAATCATATTTGATTGGAATTCGCTTCTTGTATTCCATTGACAATCGGCTAAGAAGCATAAAACATATGCGGACCAAATACTGGAAAAGATTGACGCATGATCTTAGCGATCTTTGAGGGCACAATCCATCCAAGAGTCTTTGATATTTGAACAACCTATGGTTAACATGGAAACAGTGACCCGCAACCTAGAGAACAATATTAAAGTGCTTTGATTTGCATACTACAATGTGGCAGATAGATGAAACATTCATTACAATTTTGAATAGAATGTGCGCAAAGAAGCAAACTTATGATGACTTGACCTATATCAATTTGAGGTGCTTGCGACATGCACCAATAGAACCAATGTTCCGTTACCTATTCTACATAAATAAGGATGTTACAAAGCATAATAGCCACATGATGTCACTCATGCTTGGCGATGATATCATCATCATTTCCATGGTTGTCATCATCAATTCAATTGACTTTGAATAAGACAACCATGGAAATATGCCATGTCATGAACATTCTGTCACTTTACCTTTGCACCTTGTATTGAAATTAGAAATGCTAGTTGAAATATATGTCTATAACTATGATTCATAGGATGGCTTGGCGAATGGTGCAAATGGAACCTTTGAAGGATATCTGAATGCGCCAAAAGTAGATGTCCTTTGTATTAATTTCCATGAACCGCATATAGGTAAGCGATAAGTAAGCAAGTTGTATTATCTATATATTTCAAACACTACAAGCGATTGGACTCCTATTTTACGAATATCAAAGCCAATATCAACATAAGCAAAGACAGGTCAACTGAAGAATCAAAAAACAGTTTCCGATTAAACTCGCATGTGCACATACAGTCCACAGATCACAAGGACTAATACTTGATAATGTTTCATTTCATCCTATTGGAATTCAGATACATGGTCTTGTATACACATCATTGTCTCGTGTCAGAAGCATATACTCCGTGTATTTACTAAGTCCTATGACAAAAGACCTTGAGTATGAAACAAAAAGTTGATATTGATATGGAATGGTAGGGGACATAAAATGGCAACCCATTATGGTGCAATCCACATACAAACCATTAAATACGTATCAATTCTCATAAACCCACATGCAACTTAAATGCACATGGATGTTATCTTTTACGGAATGACTATGATTTAATGCAATCCGATATTCATTCTTACAGGAAACATACATGGAATTGTATGCAAAAAAAACCAATTCCCAAATCACAATTATATCAAGTTACATTACACATGGGGTGATGATCTTGGAGTGAAAAAGAATGTACCAATTTTGGACCACATACACATCGAAGAAAAGAATGTTGAACTAGTGCTTTGTAAATTTTTTTCCAATGGAACAAAAGTTGCAATACTAAATATTTATGTTGCTCCCCATCTTGCATTCTCCGGTATATTAAATGTTATTTCCATCGAGCGGATCCATTGTAGCAGCAGGAGACTTCAATGACATGCTACAAAATCTTTTGGTGAACAAAATAATTTTAAAACTACATGTGCAAATAGGTCTATGAGTTTCTTACGAACCCGCAGAGCCCATCTGCCAAACACATAGTAATATGCAGTCAATGTGCCCATTTCTCATCTGATGTCTGTCTTAGACAAATATTAGTGCGATCCATTACATATAATTGCATGAATATATATATATGACATATACATCAAAGCGTATTACCAAACTCATATTTCTATGTTTCAATGCATATCTATATCCCTAATTTCTACACATAGCATTCTGGTGAGCATCTGATGGTCTTCTACTCTCATTATAAAATATACATTGTGCAAAAAAATAAAAATAAAGGTACATCCTCAAAAAAACTATTTGTGACTCTATTCATCTTATTCAATTTTTTTTTTTTTGTTTGTTTCTATGAACAAAATTACAAAGAAAAATGGATATGAACTTATGTTCATATCCTTTTGTTTTGTACTTTGTTGATAAAACAAGAAGAGGAAAACAAAAAGCATGAAATAACTCCTACCAGTCTACGAATCAATGCAAAGTGCATTATTTTTCTTTGTGTTCCATAATAAATAGTTTTTCCTTTACTTTCTGAATTTGTCAAACTTGCTTGCAAGTATGTTTTTTTTTTTTTTTTTTTTTTTTTTTTTTTTTTTTTTTTTTTTTTTTTTTTTTTTTTTTTGGGGTTTTTGTTTTGTTTTGTGAATTTCTATATCGCCCAACAATAACGGTGTTTTGCAGGACATGAAACATTAGAGTCATATTGTGCAGCTCGCAAGTGTGTGATTCAAATAAGTGGCTAAGTATGGATAAGGGATATGTGCATCATAATAAGAAAATCAATGAATTTGTAGGGCCTGCAAGACAATAGAGACTTATTTCCTAACTGCCTTGACATGCGATGCCTGAAACTATACAGCTCTATAAATTCTGACCACGGCAAGAGTCTTCTTGTCAATTTGTATATCCACCAGTATGTTCTATTTGTAAAGCTCTGTGGAACAATAGAAGTACCTTTTTTGACCCCTCCCATCCGGCAGCACTTAATTAGCATGCTTGGCGTTGTAACAATATTAGAAATTTTGGCTTTGATAGCAGGAATAAAACAATTATAGTTTTTAACTACCGGAAGTGTAGATATGAGAAAACAACCATCTGTCTATCATGCCCATCAATGAATGTTCTCTATCTTTCATATTCAGTCAAATAATGCCAAAATCATCCCCAAATGTATAGTAGTACTTATCATGATCCTGATCAACTCACAAAAATCAAAGACAAGGTCGTAGCGAGAATCAAAATGTACCATATGTTGAACATTGAGTCACTTAGGAGGATGAATGGAAGCATTGGTAGTGGAACGATCGGATACAATGAACATTAATCCACATGGAGAAAAACTTGTGAGTCGAGGTTTTGTCGTGTCAGGGGGATTTGAATAAAGCGTGGAGATATTTTAATAACTACATCCTTGATCCCTGAATTTACTAAATTATTAAAGGATAAGCTGGGTAAAATAAAGATTAAGAAATATTAACGTTAATAAGTGGCAACAACCACTGGTTAAATATGAATTAGTAGGGTTTATTAGTATAGTTAATTAATTAATTAGCTGTCTTTATGTGTATTAGTTAAACAATGATTAGTAGTAATAATATTAAATTAATTAATTATTTATTGTTTAATAAATGTCGATTAATTAATTAGTTGATTACTGAAATCAATGATTTGGGTAAATAATTAAAGGGTTTAATAACTTTAATTTCAATCATTATAAACTACATTATCTTGGGGAGGAAAGAAGCAGGGTGGAGGGATAAGGAAATAAATGGTAGCATAAGGAAATAAATGGGGATAAAGGGCGGTGAATTAATGGAGGGATGAGAGTGAATGGGATATATAGTAGGTAGGGAAACTACGAGGGAAGTTATTATATGAAAAATTGGGAGAGGAATTTTGTATTTTTTTGGAAATTTAGATATTTTCTAGTTTTGTATTGGACTTTTGGTTTGGAGTTTGGTTGTCTTATTGCAAGGGGGCATCAGTGCTGTGAGTTTTGGGCTTCCGGGGCCGGAGGAATCTGAAATCTGGAGCTAAGGAGCTAGATATCTTGCTCCCTAGATATGGTTGGAGTGGTTAGTCTATTTGGAGTGGGTTTGGTGGAAGCATCCGTGAAAGTGGAAAGAAAGGAGGAGAGCAGCAGGGTCATGAGAATGAAAATTTAGCATCCAGGCGGAAATTATTTTTATTTATGAATTTGGTGGGATATGTGATGAAGATAAGTGGGAATTTAGCATCAGGCAGAGGTATTTTTATTTATGAATTTGGTGGGATATGTGATGATTATGTAATTTATTTTCATGCTATGAAATAATTTAATTTCTGCTACATATTATATGCTTATATGATGATTAATGAATTATTTATGCATTGAAAGAAATTCTATGTTTAATTGTATGAAATTTTTTAGGTTTTGTTAATTTTAGGTTCCTACATAAATCTCATTGCAATTTCACGATTCAGGATTTCTCGTGTCAAGTATTATCAAAGTCCCGACATTTAAATCCACGAAAGGTTAAATATTAATTGTTAATCATGATTAATTAAGAGATTAAAACAAATGATTATCGCCTAATTAATCCCATCACAATTTCGCGATTCGAGATTCCTTGCATGTCATAACTCTTGAGGACATGATACTCAAAACCCGAAGGCACGAAAGAGTGCAATGTAAAAGATGAAATCTATTTCAGGGATTTTGTCATCAGGGATTTTTCTGATGTGAATATTTTAATAACCACTTCTTCGTTTCCCTGAATGCCGAAAACCCGAAATCGGGACTCAAGTCATATGAAAAACTTCTTTAGAAAAACACAATTTTCTCAGTCGTGGAGAGGTCATTTTTCACATTCGAATAGTTGATCAACATGTACAAATCCTAATATGTCCATTGGTGTCTTAATAATTTCATTTTTATCTTGGTAAGGTAGTCAAAAGTCCACCGCAAGTTGAGGTTCATTTTCATAAATGTGGCGTTTTTACTCTGTTGAGTCATCATTTTCAAATGAGGATTCTGAGCGACTGGAGTATCATTTTGAGAAACGGTTGGAGGATTTTGTGCCTAACACATCATATACCATTAGCCTCTTTCAAGATTCCTATATGTGTCACATATTGGATAATAAAGTCCATGTCCGATCCCTAATTTTTGGATTTCATATTTTCCTGTTTTGACACATGTTTGTTAAATGCAGATTTGAGAAAAATGAAAAGGGGTATCAAGGAAATGAGAGAGGTTTTTTCTCAGAATAAACAGATGAAAAAAAGAATCTTTCCATTTATACACAACTATCATGATTCGAGAGATATAGATCCATAATCCCAGCCCTAGTTTTCGGTAGTTTGGCCAATTTTCTATGGCATAAAGTTTCAAGAATTGGTGGCAACTGTTGTTATCTTTGAGATTAGAGAGGATTTCAACCTCAATACAGATAGGAGGCATATTTGTAAAAAGAGGAGGTAGTACTCCTGAGAATGTAATCTTTTGCTTTCATGTTTAATATAAGATTGTAGAGTCATTTTCAGTCTACAACATAGATTCTTGTGATGTTGGTTACAGGGTTTGTCTATTGCTCAATTTTCATACTATTCCATTCACTTTTTCTTCCTAATTTGTAACATGTGTTTGTAATGGAATATATCTATTTGTTAGATGCTCTATTGCAGGATAGGTTATATGTTATTTCTTGTAGAGATATGAAGGTTTAGAATTCATCCTTTGCTAGATGCTCTGTCCCAACTATCTTTTTCCACTGATTTATGCTTGGAATTCACTCATTTCTAAGTGCTCCTTGCATTTTGATATGTTTTCTCTTTATTTTGCTGCCATACATTTTATAAATCCTTCCCTCTATAATCATCTTCTATCTCGCCTCTACTCCATGGATTTCCATTGCCGAAACACTCTTATTACTTACTTGATCAATTGAATCCATGCCCAATGGACTAATTTTTGGTCCAACCCATCAAGCCTGAAAACCCAAAACTTTTTGTTACCCATAGATCTTCCCACTGTTAAGCTTATTGAATATTTTTGAGAGATCCTTCTAGGGTTGGAAGGGGCAGTTTCCAATCAAAAGTGGTTTGAGGTTATCTCGGAATTTACTTGCATGAAACCCAAGTTAAGTCCGAGTGACAAAATATATTTCATTTTAAATGTGCTAAGGATTGGCTCTATTACAGCCTAGAACCAACTATTGCGACAACATTTTCTGGCGTCGTTGTCGGGTATGGAGGATCGAAGTTATCTTCCCTGGGATACGACAAAAAATTCATATCTATTTCTTGATGGTGAACAAGGGATAAGCATTCAATTGGCTATGCTCATTCACCTGGCGACTCCTTGGTTCAAAGACTCTACATGATTCATTGGCGACTCCATTGGTCTCAAAATGTCAGATTCAGTCACCGCTCGGATTGCTGCAAGGTTTTCTCCTCTAGACTTTACAAATGTTTATGGTTTTCCAAACACTATTCCAAACATTAAATTTTGGGAAGGCATCCTTCCTAAATTTGGAGAATATGCAGACGACAATCCCACTCAACACTTGTTTGAATTCCACAAGCTCATGGATGAATTAAATATACATCATGAATATGTCCTCATGAAACTGTTTATGTTTTCATTGGAAAGAGATGCTAGACTCTGGTATAACTCTTTACCTCATTCCAGTATTCCTTCATTGAAATATTTTCACATACTTTTTCATCAGCATTGTAAAAGAATCTATTCAGCTGAAATACATTTTTAAGATTGTTGTAATATAAAATTCATAAGACAAATAGATCAAACACATCTTCTTGAAGAGGAGGAAGGAATATCAGAAATTTCTCAAGTGGATGAAGATAATCAGTATGAAGAAGAGTTGGTTGATAAAAAAGTAGGATATGATAGCTCTTGTGATGACATTCAAGAAGAATATATTCAACATCATGGTCAACATGCAGAAGAGAAAGAAAACAATAGTTGCTTGATCTAGAAATTGCATAGACCACCTCCTCCTTTAACAAAAGAAGAGATAGATCTGCTCCTGAACAGTCATGTTGCAACCCCTGCTTACACAGATCTGCAACATTCACACAGTCCTGAACATGTGAGTGAAAGTTATGCTATTACTGAAAATGAAAATCTAAGTTTAAATCATGACAACCATGGAACTTTAGAGGAAGTTAGTAAACCAATTTATGATGATGATTTTCGGCCAGAGGCTCATCTTGTAGACACTATTTTGTTTCATGAAGAAGATAGGGTTGTCATGTTTAATAACCTTGAAGAATGTTTGTTGTTCGAAGATGATTTAGACTATGATTTGGAGGAGTGTGGATCTGAGATAGATAGCTTCACAGTTGATATTCCTAGCATTTTTCTATCTGATGACACTCCTGAGTTATCTGTTGAACCTGTTTATGAAGAATATCCATAAGAACAAGAAGAGAAGATTATTTTTCATCACACATGAAAATTTACAACGGTCCTCCTTTGTTTGATGAATGTGATGAAAGTGTTTATGAAGATGATGAGCAACAAGAAACTTTGGTTCAATAGGAAAGAAATCAACGACATCATGAAAGAGATCAACCTATGTATGACAGCTACTAAGAAGATCTTTGGAGAGCAGATGAAGGACATAAGGAGGGGTTACTAAAACAATTGACCTCTCCTCCCTGTTTAGCAACCATTGAGAAATAGACCAGTAAGTTTCAATGCGAAAATTTTGCACCAGTGGAAGAAAAAATCAACAGTGGACAAAGTGTGTAAAAAAATTTCAGATAGCTTTCCCAACAGGAGGAAGTATGGATTAATTGTGAAAGTGGTATATCTCTTCCCTTCTACGATCTAGTAGCAGTTTATATGCAGTCAAAATGGGGGACTGAATTTGTTATTTCCAAATTCTTGAAGTCTGAATTTCAAAACTATAAGTACCTGCTCCCAGGGCATGTTTTGAAATTTGCCACTACTCCTATCATCATTTTACTCAAAGATGAAAGTATAATTAAGTTTTTTAGTCGTATACTCGCTTGGTTGATTTAGAAGTTTTCCTATACTTTAAAAAAAAAAATAGCGATATCAATTAGAGTAGGTGATGTATATAAATAAGCTTGACTTTGAACATTAGAGTACAATAGTGGTTTTAGGTACGTTTCCAGTTCAGTTTAGTATCCTGTATGGTTTTGATTTAAGACATTATGACTCCATATCCCAATGAATGCATAAGAAGTTTTTTGTTTCAGAAAGGTGCAAGTAAAGTGACAGAGTTCAGAGTTTGATAAGGATGATTTTAGGTTGCCCAATGGATGAAGGCATGTGGTCTACTATTCTTGATGCTTTGTAGGAAAGAACCATCCCTAGATGGAGCCTCTGTTGTAACAATATTGAAATTTTGGCTTTCGTTAACTTAGGAGAGGAACAATTTATAGTGTTTAGCTACCGAAAGTGTAGATATGAGAAAATGACCATATGTCTGTCACGCACATCACTGAATGTTCTCTATCTATCATATTCAGTGAAATAATGCCGAAATTAATGCAAAATTACACAGCAGTATAACAGTCACAAGCCAACTCACGAAAAATCCAAAGACATGGTTCACTTGAGAATCAAAGAAATGTACCATATGTTTGAGTGTTGAGTCACACGGAGAATGAATGGAAGCATTGTCAATGGAACGACCGCATACACCGAGCATTAAGCCACATGGAGAAAAAACTCACGAGTATGGGTTTTTTTCCGTCATGGATTTGACCGACGTAGATATTTCAATAACTACAACCTCGATCCCCGAATTCACTAAAGTATTAAAGGATAAGCCAGGTCAAATAAAGATTAAAAAATATTAATGTTAATAAATCTCATCGCAATTTCGTGATTCGGGATTTCTCGCATCAAGTATTATCGAAGTCCCAACAGTTAAATCCAAAAAACGTTATAGATTAATTGCTAATCGTGATTAGTTAAGAGATTAAAACAAATGATTATCGTCTAATTAATCTCATTGTGATTTTGCAATTCGGGATTCCTTGCATGTCATAACTCTTGAGGACATGATACTTGAAAGCCGAAGGCCCGAAAGAGTGAAATGTAAAAGCCGAAATATATTTCAGGGATTTGGCCATTGGGGATTTGGACGATGTGAAGATTTTAATAACCACTACTTCGTTTCCCTGAATGTTGAAAACCCAAAATTCGGACTCCAGTCATATGAAAAACAACTTTAGAAAAACGCAATTTTCTTAGCCGTGGAGAGGTTGTTTTTCATGTTTGAATAGTTGATCGACATATAAAAATCCTAAGTTATCCATTGGTTTCTTCAGAATTTTATTTTGAGCTTGGTAAGGTAGTCAAAATCCCTCACAAGCGGAGGTTCGTTTTCAGAAATGGGGCGTTTTTACTGTGCTGAGTCATCATTTTCAAATGAGGATTCTGAGGGACTGGAGTATCATTTTGAGAAATGTTTGGAGGATTTTGTGCCTAACACATCAAATATCATTAGAATATTTTATTTTTCCTATAGGTGTCATATATTGGGAGAATCAAATCCATCTCCGAGCCCTAATTTTCGGATTTCATATTTTCCCATTTTGGCACATGTTTGTTAAATGCAGATTTGAGAAAAATGAAAAGGGGTCTCAGGGAACTAAGAGAGGTTTTTTCTCAAAATAAACAGATGCAAAAAATCCTCTTTCAGTTTATACATAGCTGTCATTATTTGAGAGATACAAAGCCATAACTGCAACCCTGTTTTTCGACAGTTTGGCCCATTTTCTATGCCAGGAAGTTTCAAGAATTGGTTGTAACTATTGTTATCTTTGAGATTAGAGAGGATTTCGATCTCAATACATATAGGAGGCATATTTGTAAAAATAGGAGGTGGTACTCCTAGGAATGTAATATTTTTCTTTCATGTTTAATATAAGAGTGTAGAGTCATTTTCGATCTACAACAGAGATTCTTGTGATGTTGGTTACAGGGTTTGTCTATTGCTCAGTTTTCATACTATTTCATTCACTTTTTATTCCTGATTTGTAACATGTATTTGTAATGGAATTCATCTGTTTATAGGTTATAGGTTATTTCTTACAAACATATGAAGGTTTAGAATTCATCCTTTGCTAGATACTCTGTCCAAACTATCTCTTTCCACTGATTTATGCTTGGAATTCACTCAATGCTAAGTGCTCCTTGCATTTTGATATGTTTTCTCTTTATTTTGCTGCCATACTTTTTATAAATCCTTCCCTATGCAATAATCTTCTATCTCGCCTCTACTCGATGGATTTCCATTGCCGAAACACTCTTATTTCTTTCTTGATAATTTGACTCCATGCCCAATGGACTACTTTCCGGTCCAACCCATCAACCCTAAAAACCCAAAACTTTCTGTTACCCACAGATCTTCTCACTGTTAAGCTTATTGAATATCCTATTGTGACATATTTTCGAGAGATCCCTCTCGGGTTGGAAGGAACAATTTTCAATCAAAAGAGGTTCGAGGTTATCTCGAAATTTACTTACATGCAACCCAAGTCAAGCTCGAGTGACAAACTTTGTTTCATTTAAAATGTGCTAAGTCTTGGATCTATTACAACGTAGAACCAACTCTTGCGACAACATATGGAATGCGATATCGGTACATGATCTATAAAATCTCATGTCCATACTTTATAAAGGCACATATTTACTTTTGCCTCGTTTCTACACACACTGATATGGTAATCATAGACTTGGTGTTGCACATGAATTATCAAATGTGCAGTGGGAGTCAAACGAAGCCCTTTGCTTTTCTTATGCAAATTTAAACCCGCCAGCCTGAGAACCAAATTTCTATATGGCAGAAATCATCCCAATGTACAACCTACAAATATGTATTGCTCGTTTGTGGGATCCCACCAGCCCTGGAGTAGAATGTTGAGCCGGTCACCTCACAAATCTTCTTCTCAATTTATTATCATAATATATTTGCAAGGCACCGAACAATAGAGCGTTGTTTTTTACCCCGCCAGTTCGAGAACCCGTGATCCAAAAACTGTAGATGGTCTATCAAATCTCGACCAGCCCGCAAGTCAAATTCTCAATTTGTATATCACGGAACTTTGTGTGCTACTTGTAGAACACAAAACAATAGACGCCTTCTTTTGAACCCGCCCGCCCGAGAACCTGCGATCCCGAACCATGCACTTTTAGACTTGGCCATTCCTTCCTTGCTTTCTCTTCCCCATGGCCGTTACCTTCGCACATGTGCATGATAACAAATACTATATATATATGTGTGTGTGTGTGTGTGTGTATGTATTTATGTCTTCTTTCTAAATCATTAACGCTAACAGTTCATTGTGCACCTACCATCTAAGTTGTCATTGATGCACACAAGGCTCGATAAATTTTTCCATTAATGCAATTTTTGTGAAGCATTTTCTTCTCCCTTCCCAGTTTTAATTTCAAATTCCATGGAATGTCATTCGCACGCCACCATATTGCTTCCTTCACGAAACCTCAAATCGCTTCCTAGTCTTAATTTCAAATAATATACAATGTCATTCACACGCCACCATCTTGGTTCTTTCACAAAACCTCCTATCCTTAAATGTTGTTCGATGTAACCCTCACCTTCTCACTTCTAAGTTTGCAATAACTATTCTTTACTTCTAACATGTCACCACACAACACACATAGATATTGTCAATAATGAGGAGATTTTCCATTCGCACGCATTGAAGCAATGTTTGCAGGGGGTTATACTGTCCCCTCCATTTCTTCATTTCAAACAATGTCTAAAGCCATCCAACCTTTTGATAAACTACTTCCAGCATCTCCATAGCCGTTCTGTAGAGATACAGTGAACATCTTCCTCAATAGCTTCCCATGCAGAAGAACGGAAAAACAATTGTAGGGGAGGCGGAGCAACCCGAAATTTACCGTCAAAACATGGATCTTGACGCTGATCTGGAAAGAATATTCTGCAACCTTGATCATCACGCACACACAATTCAATGTTCCTTTTCAATGGACATGATTGGTACCAAAGTTTTTTACTAAGATGAATCCTTCGTATTCCAGAGTGTTGTTTTTGAAACCGAATCCAAAAAATTAATCATTGAAAAAAGAGATGTGAAAAATAAGAAAAGAAAACATCGTTCATAACTTAACCTTACCAATATGCATGCATCCAAAATGTCTGAACTTCAGAGGGAAACCAAAGATTCTCTTCATGATTCCGTTGGATTCATTGAAGCCGAAAATGCCAGCCTAAAGATCCAGATTAAGGAATTAGTTGAAGCTTTGTTTCATATGACATTGTTTGGCAGTTCCTTCGAAATAGCCATGCCTGCAACTACGTGCACCCCTAAAAAAAATCTAAAAGGGTGCTCCAACTTCCTCGCATATTGTAGAGGATATGTCAAGAAAAATATCAACAAAAGAATAGAACTGATTGCCAAGGCCTGGGAAACATCATAGAATATGGATTCCCTGGGGAGCGGGGCAGATAACTTTCTCCTATTTCTGCAGATGGATTTAAAGAATGAAGAAACTTTCTATGTGCACTCGGTCATCCCTTTCACCTTTCATGTCAACAACATGCCAGATACGAGAAGAAGACAACATGATATCCCATCCAAAGAAAGGCTCACTCAATTAGAAGCATGCTAGAAACATAAACTGAAGAACCTGTACCTAATCGTGCAATTGTGTGAGAAAGCAATATCAAAGACAAAAACATTATTCACAAATCTCACCAAAATATACTTAGAAGGAAATACAAACGACGTCTAGGAACCCATCTTAATCTTCAACTCGCTGACGGTAACCAAGCAAGATTTTGATCAACAAGTTGATAATTTGAAGGCCTTGTCTTTAGAATTTTTTTATAGAATTGTTGAATATGATGAAGAATAGGTGCACAACTGGCTAGTCGGGTATTCTCTACAGAATGGAGACATTCATGAAGGTCTGTGTAAACTTTCAATTGATCTAAGTGAATTAGAAAATGAAGTTTTCAACATTCGAATCCGCAATGACATCAACGTTGCCCCCTTGAGAAGCTATATTGAGGAGAACTTGAAGTGGATCAGCCACAAAATCCAACTGGAAAATGCATAAATCCTCTATGTATCAATCCAGTTACTGAAGCGGGTTGCCCACAAAAACCAGTAGGAAAAATCATGACCAACTAAACACAAAAATTACTGATATGTAGCATCCCTGTAAGTGTATATTAATAGTCCTTTCTTTATCAATCCAGTTATTCGTTTTCAGAGTATAAATCTATAGGCAAAAAATGATCTTCACATTTATACTTTTTAGGTATTACATTCTAGCATGTCCAACTTCTTTCCACACTCCTATTTCTTGTACATATTTCTGTTATGGTCCATGGGAGCCCCAATCCTAGTGTATATGACAAACACATTTACATTTCCAGGGATATGTAACAAACTATTATTTTTTTCATATATTCCAAATAAAACTATTCTTTTGTCTCCTTATATATTTATGTCTTCCTAGATTTTTTATCTTCAACAATGTTGAATGTGAAGTCATTCTGTTTATTTTATGTCTATTCTCTTTTTTTCTTTTTCAAAATAAAGTATGACATAAATCACTCACTCAAATTCGACATATCATATTTCACACATATATATGTTTCTTTAAATTTCGAGGAATATGTAACACATTTCATTTTTTTCCAATTTTCATCCTGCCAGCTCGACAACCCACACTCCAAAAACTGCTTAAATGTGTAATCTGGGCTCCATCACACTATATAGAATGAGGGATCCGTACATGATCTATAAAATTACATATTTCGTATGTATAAAAGTAAATATCTACTTTAAAAAATTATGTTTTTGCTATGTACAATTTATGCTCTCCAGGAACCTATAGTTTGATACATTCCAATTTTTTATATCCATGAGCCCTTGCTTTAAAGAAAACTAATTCGGGAATGTTATTTATTTGGTCCTCCTATCCACCACCCTGTGTAACATACATTGGTACTATATTTTTAGTACATTTTCCCACCACCGTGTGTAAAACCTATGTAAAGAAAAGTAATTCTCGAATGTTAAAGTTTTGAAACACGAGCCCCTTAAATTCAAATAGTCCGCAGGTCCCATTGTCAATTTGTATATCACATAATTCTTGGTGCTATTTGAAGGTAATGGAACAACATAAACCCTCTTTTTAGGTCCCCAACCCGAGAACCCACGATCCAAAAACTGGCTAAGTATGGAATGAGGGTTCTGTCTATGCTCTAATTCAGGAAGGCTAGTTTTCCTCCTTCTTTTATGTGTTCCTAGATTTTTCATTTTCAGAATGGACTATGACATAAATCACTTAAATTTTAGATATCAGATTTCACTTATATATATATATGTGTGTGTGTGTGTGTGTGTTTCTTTAAATTTTCAGCAATATGTAACACGTTTTATTATTTTTTTATATAAATGTCGTAAAATTGTGTTCACTACTTTCTTTCTACTCAAACGTAAAGAGACTGTCATTTCTTGCATATTTGCAACATGTCCTGCACAATGTTTGTCACAAAGGCCCTTAAAATTAAAATAGTTCACAAGCCTGCTTCTCAATTTGTACACCGTGTATCTTTGTCTACTCTTTGTAGGACATGGAATGAGGGATCCGTCGTTGTTCTATAAAATCTCATCCCCATACTTTATGAAATTACATATTTCGTATCTATAAAAGTAAATGTCTACTTTAAAAAATTATGTATTTGTTATATATAGTTTATGGTCTGCAGGAACCTATAATTTCATAAATTTCAATTTCTTGTGTCGAGGAGCCTCTGTTTTGAAGAAAACTAATTCGAGAATTCTATTTATTTCTTCTTCTACCCACCGCCCTATGTAACAACCACTGGTACTATAATTTTTGCTCTCTTTTCCACCAGCGTATGTAAAACCTATGTAAAGAAAACTAATTTGCGAATGCTGAATTTTTGGGACACAAGCTCCCTAAAATTCAAATACTCAGCAAGTCTGATTCTCAATTTGTATATCGCAGAACTGCTAGTGCTATTTGTAGGACACAAAAGAACAAAAGCGTGTTTTTCAGGTCCCTGGCCCGAGAACCCACAATCCAAAAAATGCCTAAGTCAAGAAGACATTTTTTTAAAGAAAACTAATTCGGGAATCATATTTGTTTCATACTTTTGTCCACCAACCTATGTAACAGATGCCAATACTATTTTTTTTTTATTCCAGCAGCATATATAAAAAGGAAAACTAATTCGGGAATGCTAAACTTGTTCGACATGAGCGCCTTCAATTTCAAATAGTCCACAAGTTCATTTGTCAATTTGTATATCGGGAAATATACGGACTATTTGTAGGCCACGGAACAACAGAAGCCCAATTTTCAGCCCGCCAGACCGAGAACCCGCCATTCAAAAATTCTAGTCCTCAAAGTAGCATGTCAATTTGTAGATCGTGGAACTCTTGGTGGTATTTGTAGGCCACAGAACAATAGAAGCCCAATTTTCAGCCCGCAATCCCGTCAGCCCGGAATGAAGCTTCTGTTCATGCTCTATATATCTACTTCATCAAATTACATATTTGATTTTTGTTGGCAACAAAACAACAAAAGAGCAATTTTCAGCCCCGTAGCCCGAGAACCCGCGATCCAAAATTTCAAATAGTCCACAAGGTTGCTTGTCAATTTGTATATCGTGGAACTCTCAGTGTTATTTGTAGGCCACGAAATAACATAAAACCAATTTTCATCCAGACAGCCCTAGAACCCGCGATCCAAAAATTCAAATAGTCCACAAAACCGCTTCTCAATTTGTATTTCGCAGAACTCTCGGTGCTATTTGTAAGCGACGGAACAACAATAGACCAATTTTCATCCCACCACCCTGACAAACGAGACTGAAGCTCTCGTGCCTTTTTTTTAAAGAAAACTAATTCAGTGTTGGTAGTCTTTTTATGCTTTTGTCCATGAACCTATGGGAGCACAATTTTAAGCCTTCCATCTCGACAGCCACAATGGTCTATATATCTACTTAATCAAATTACATATTTGGTATTTAGCATCTCTTCTTTGTAACATACATACACCCTTAAATATCAAATAGTCCACAACTCCAATTATCAAATTGTATGTCACAAAACTCTGGGTGCAATTTGTAGGCCACAAAACAACAATGCTCAAATTTCAACGCACCAGCCCGTTACTACTATTTCTGTGTATTTTTTCCACGACCTTCGCATTTATTCCCTTTCTCGTTGAAGGGTTTCTAGTACAACACACACATCGAGCGGAGCATCTAGGAGTGATACTCCATTGCGTCGACGATGTGACGACCGCGTGCCACTCACTCCCAACTACTTAATCAGTTCAAGTTCATCTCACTCGAGGCATGGCACCATTACTCTCAGTGCACCCTTCTATGCCTTCTCATCGTTTCGACGGACCAACACCCTCGCTGCGCCTTTACTCTATGCATGTAGCCATTTATGGAAGCTCACTAGCTACCAGGCCTATTTCAATTGCTCCAGTGGGTCCAAATGGCTCATTCTTTCCTGTGTTTTCTTCTCAGAGCTCAACTTCCTACCCAACCTTTCCCTTCTTTGCATTTTTCTATAATGTCCCCCACCTCTTAGAGAGGTGATGAGGAGACTCAGTGGCCTGGGCACCCCGACTAGGTCATAGTCTCACATTGAGGGAGGGAAAGTCAAGAAGTTAAAAGTTATATCTTTAAGTTGACTTAAGAAAGGAAAAGGATAAAGGAGTAAAAGATAACTCAGCAGAAGAATAGAAGATTAACTCTGGGAGTTAACCTAAATCAACAGAGAATTAGAAGGAAAAGTATAAGTAAGAGGTTGGGGTGCACCTATTACTCATTCTAGTTTTGGATTAGCATTTTCTATTGCTCTTGAGAATTCAGTTTGGGGGTTTTTCTATACAAACCCTTGTGAGAAACTCAGTGGTGAAATATCCACTCACCTTGTTCCGCAGCTTAGTCTCGGGGATGAAAGACTCCTCCACACCGTTATAGTCTCAACCCATCTCCATCTAGCGCTTCAGAAGGTAGCAAGCCGTACTGTTCTTATGTTCCCAGCAAGGGCGCACCATCATCTAGAGGGAGGTTCGATTCGACTTATCCTGAGTGCCTGGGGCCATTCCGACAGCTGGGTTTTGTTTGCAGGGGAAGGACCATCAGTTTGAGGGATTTTCTGGAGGGTTATCATCATTATACATTTGTCTTGGAGCCATAGGGGACATCCTGTGATTCAGTAAAACTTAGATCTAGGGAGATCTACTTGAGATCTGAGTCCGAAACTTCTCCCACGGGATTCTCATAGCCCGATCTATATTCTTGGAGAGTTTCAAAGCATTTGGAGGCCTCCTTCATCAGGGCCGAACAAGCTAGGTTTTCAGTCATCTAGTGGGGCGCACCATTTAGTGGAGGAATTCAGATCTAGAGGGTT
>SNQJ01S0015727.1:37731-48964 GCA_010110895.2 Picea sitchensis | reverse complement strand
AAATATTAATAGATAATTATTAAGTATAATCCTATTGTTTTTTATTGTTTTTTATTTCTTGGTATTAACTAGCTATTTTTGAGTTGGGAAGTGCCTCACTTCCACAACCACCAAAAGATGAGGAAATAAATGAAAATGGTTTGGTGTGGAGGAGTTTGCTATTTTGATTGTTGTTTGTCACGACTTTATTGACTTCTATTGTTTGTTAATAAAAATTAGTAGATAATTACTAACTTTAATCATATATATTTTTTATTTCTTTGTATTAACTAGCTACTTTGAAGCTTGGAACCCCAATTACATTGAAACAAAAATGAGGAGGAAATAAATGAAAAATGGTTTGTTGTGAGGAGTTTTCTATTGTGATTGTTGTTTATGAGATCTTTTTTGACTTCCATTGTTTTTCATTTTGCAAAATCTTTTTATTAAATCCTTGCATGTTATTGGTAAAAATTACATTTGAAATGTATTGTTCAAATTATTCATGTAGAGTATGTTTGGTTCCATGAATTAGTCCAAGAAAAATATTTTCCTTAAAGATCTTTGATTATAGAGATTTGAATTTTAAAGTTGAAGGATGATGGTACACTAAATATATAAAAGGGACTTTGACTAGTAGAAGTATACATACAAATCTACATTTAAACTTGTAATCTTCAAGGTGAATGCATGTTCTTAATCATTAAGCCCACATAAGCTGTATATTATAATAATAAAGTTAAAAATTAATATGTAAGGTCCACCTTTTTTTAAATTTCAAATTATTTTTATTAATATTTAAAATTACTAGAAAAATGTATCCTCCTTTCATGTTAAGGAAGATTTTTTCAGAATATTGGAGACTAAACATCAAGAGCATCTTATTCAACAACAATAGTATCTTATAGACCCATTAATAACATAACATGTCACTTACAATGAATTAAACTTGGGTGTGGAGGGTAACAACTATTCCTTCCAACCACCAAAGCTATATCCAATGGGTAATTTAATTTTTACTATTATTTACTTAATAAATTCATTTATTGTGTTATAATTTTTTATTTTACATTTACCTATTTTACCTATTTGTATAAGTATTCTACTTTTATTAAAGCTAAAAACACCCTCTTATTTGTTCATCCTTTAAATTTTTATCTCTTTTTTAATTTAATTACAATCTTAAAAATATATTGTTTTCAATGTAATTGCATCCCTCTCATGTGCTTGACTTGCTTACATATAGTGTTTTTTTTTAATTAAGTATTCTTCTTAAAATCCATTAAAAAAACAAAAATTGTATACCTTCCTTTACTTGGATATATTTATTGACCTTCTTTCCCCAAAATGTTTACTGATTTTTTATTTCCATATGTACTAGAGTTATTTATTTGTTCTTTAATGAAAAAGAATAAGATATTTAATCGATAAATCCTTCTAACCTCCAACCAATAAAGTGTATTCCAAGGGAATGGGGGTAGAGGACTTTTGATCTATAGTTTGTTTTTTAGGAAATTAGGCATATGAGCAAAATACGAAGCATAGCATTATCTTGGAAGAGATATTGAGGTCTTCTTACAGCAATGAATGTTTAAATAAAAAAATATAAAAAGTGAATCTCGGATGAGCCTTCCATTGGGTTAGTTGTATTTATTTCATTTGGTGACGAGTAATTTTTTTTTACTGAACCCATAAACTAGAACATCAATATTCACAGTTTTCCAATGTAAATTCTTCATATTTTTCATGTGTGTTGTAAATTAACATAACGATGTATTATAGGATAAAATATATATGAATTAATAGTAGGAGTTAATCTTACTAAGTCCAATTTGACTCTCCTCTATTTGGAATGGATGGTTCATCTAATTTAATGGTTTGAAAATATTTCGATGAATTTTAATGTATAATTTTTTTTTTTATTATTTAAATATTTAATAAATTAAAAATAGATATATTATCTAATAAATATTTACAATAAAATAAAATAAACATATTTTTAAAAATTAATTCTTAGAATACATGAGAAGGATGATTTTAATTTTTTAACTTCAAAAAAATAGTTTAATAGAAATTATAAAATTAAAACAATGTAACTTTATAAAACAAAAATACAATTTAACATAGAAAATGCCTGAAAGATGGTTGAAGAAAATGCATTGAAATAAATTATATTATTTTTATAATATATCTTGCAAAAGAAAGGAAAGATTTTACAAGACATCCACATAAGACCAAATCATAGAATAATCCACAACATTTGATTCACATAAACAATAATCTTATTAAAATTGGTTTGGCCAATGACTCTCTAAGTGTAGTCTAAAATTTCACTTACAACATTACTTCAAAATGTATGCCATCTAAAATCACTTATAACACCCTAAGTTCTATTATTTATAAAATTCCCAAAAGTTGGTTATAATAAAAACTTTAAGTCAACCCTCCAATAAATTAGTGGTTAATTCTCTAACTATTTTTTTATCACATTATTCCCACTTTCAACAAAATATATTACATAAATCATTATACCCTAAGTTCTATTATTTATAAAATTTCCAAAAGTTGGTTATAATAAACACTTTAATTCAACCCTAGTAGTGGTTAATTCTCTAACTACTTTTCTATCACATGATTCCCACTTTTAAGAAAAAATATTACATAAATCATTATGTGGAAACTCTATTGTCTCCTCATAGATTTAAAATTAGATCCAATGGGTAAAAAAATATCTTCTAGTAAAAGTAATTTATACTGAGAAGTTGTTCCATATATGAAATCCCAATTTTTTATACATATAGCCATTCATCTTCCACTTGATTTTGAGATTCATGTACAATTCTTCCCTAATATACTAGATCTTTCTCAATTTTGTATATTTCAAACTTGTTTACCAACGTTATTTGATGATCCTCATGGTCCCTCTTCTTCTACATCTGTTTGATAATTTCTATCTCTTCCCGAGTCTTACCCTATTTTTGTCTCCAAATGATGTTTTCTTTGTAAAAAATAGAAAGTTGCAACCCTAACTCTTACAATTGGAAATCTTGGGTGTAAAAATCGATTTTGATTTATATATTTACTTGATCTTATTCCAAAATTGATTCTAAATAATTGCATACCAACCCTTGTTCTATCTTATATTATGTAACTTGATTTTCTAATACATAGATTTTATTATATTATATCGCTTTGTTAATGGTAGCCTGGGAGATGGATATGACAACTTAAATTAAGTTAGTCAATCTACATCCTTTAGTATCAACCAGTTGGTCCTTAGTTTATAGAGGATTGTGTTATTTGGATCAATTATTTTTCTACTCTTTGTTTTCTTCACAATAGAATGACTCATCTTATTATAGGTTATTAGTTCTATGTCTACAACATCTTCAATGGGGCCTAGAATATTTTGGTCTCTCCAAGATAAGTAGTTGTATAATCTACCAAGTGTAGTTATTTTCTCCATTGTTTCAATTTTATCCTAGAATGTTTTGGTCTCCCCAAGATGAATAGTTGTCTAAGCTAACAAGTGTGACTATTTTCTCCATTGTTTTATTTTTATCCTTGGTTTATTTATCTTTATTTGTTCCTTTGTTTGGAATGACAATATCCTACATAGTCAAATCAACAAAAGTGATTGGACATGGCATATACTATTTTGTTGTTTTCCCTATTGATTCACCATTCTTCTTGATCCCCTATGTTTCATGCAATTTCATCTTTGTCATTTTCCATTTTATCTCTTTTCTCTTGCTCAACCTTTTTCTACTATTCTTTTTTCTTTTATTCAACTTATATTCATTCCGTTTCTTAAACTTTTATTCTTTCTTTTTATTTAGCTTCTAATATTGATTTCTCTTAAATTTATATCCTATCCATTTCAGCCTTTTCTAGTTCTTATTTTAATTATTGTTCTTCTTTTGTCATCCTTTCTCAAATTCTTCTTTTAATCTTTCTTCTTTTTCTTTTATTTCTCTTTCTTCTTGTCTAATTCTCTCTTCTTTAGATCTAGTTTTATCTTCCTCTTTTTTTTTTAATAGCCTTTCAAATTCTACCAATTGTTTTTTTTATTCTCTCCATTTTCTATTTTGAAGAATACAATGGGTGGAAACAAAGTATTTTGATTGAAATATTAATTTCACTTCCTCCCATGTCATTTAATTTTCAAATGACATCTCATGATCCTATTGTTAATAGGGATAAGGCCATGTTATTGACATCATGAAGTTGTCCTTGGCAACCAATCTGAAGGGATAATTTCTTTTAAAATGGCACTATGGAAATCTATATTCTAGCAATACATTTACCTTTTTCCTTACTTGCTTAAAAATGAGTAGCCCATAATTTCCTATATACATAATGTAGGGAGTAAAAGTATTTTTCTTGGAATCTTTGGCTATTTTGGCACTAAATCCTTGTAAGATAGTTCGATATGCAATTTATCCTAGAATCAAATTGTTAGGAACATATTTAATCAACATACGGGGAGGATCAATGACTCCATAAATTATGAAATATGTGTAGTCTTCCTATAAATACCAATTACCTATATATGCTCATTAGAAATATTATTTCATGTCTACTCAATCTAGGAAATTTTTTGAATTTTTTTTTGTTTGGAAAAGAACTATGAAATAATCACATAGTTGGGCATAAATTTTCTTATACATGTTCTCCCACATGCCTAGTAATATAGATGCATTGGTAAAAACCATTTTCTAATTTTAAATTAACCCTAAGAAATTGTTACTATCACACATGATGTCCATTAAATAGGATGCTATATAAAAGGTTAGTACATTTCATATTTGGCTTTGTATTTTTGAGCACTATAAATGGCTATGTTTAATGAGTGCAAAAGTATTACTACCTAGTTGAAATTTCTTCATGTTTTAATAATTATATGTAATACATTAACTCATGCATCTTTAAAATGAATGCAATTTGAATCACCATATAATATGCATGTAAGATCCATGACATGGATATATTGGTATCCTAGGTTAAGCATGTATATATTCCAAAAAAATGTGATGTCTTGAACCCACCGATTGGTCAAACGTTTCTTCATATTGTGTATTTTGTGTATTGTGTATTTTTTAGGTTTATCAATTTTGAAGCTCAAATTATTAATAAGAACAAATATATATACCTTCATTATTTATCACAACTCTATATCAATGTTGATGTGAATTATTACCCATTCAATGGATTTTGAGCATGGAATAATACAGGTTCTTGCAACAATAGTATGTAGGTGTGATAATATAATATTGATGAATACCATGTAATAATAATTCATAATGTTTTTGGTAACTTAGAGGCATTATATAATGATAGTCATTCTCCCTAATATCCTATAAATTCCATCCCATCGAGCAAAAGTGATTTGGACATTAATTAGAGCTTTAGTATCCTTGAATATATGGTACATAGGCTTGATTTCAAGTTTGAAAATTGAATGACTAGAGTGAACTACTTATGTGTGGCCTCCACATCACTTTATGTATGTCTAATAGGTTGTGTTATTGGTTTCTTTTCATTTGGAGAGTTTTTTGGTGTCCCAGATGAAAATCTCATATGAGGCATACTTGAAATTACTAATTTGATACAAATTTATATAAATACAAAATACATTATTTTATTAACAAGAAATATAATCTATGTATTGTACAATAAATAAAGTTTCCAATCAACTTTTATCAAGAAATAAGAAATTTCTGATGAGAAATATTGAAGAAGGGATTTTAAAATGCTTACATTACAAATTTTAGCTAAAATGATCAAATATTGAAATCCAGCCAATAATGAAAATGTTAATAACTAGTCAACACGAAAGGAGATGTAAGCATGATGCTATGATAAAAAAGTGCAATTCTCCTTTCAATTTTTTTGGCAATGTATGCAATTCCCTTTAACTACTCAAAATTGAAAATTATTTCTAATATTAGATTATGTACATAAGCCTTATTTATAGAGAAAGATTTCAAATTTTGGTCAATAATGAGCTCATGCACTTGTATATTTGGTAATATTTGGACATTCTATTTGGATGTGGCATCCTAACTACCAATTTTCTAAACATTCATTGAAATTTTATGAAATCAATGGCTATCATGAATGTCTTTTCATTTTTGTAACATCTTGCTCTTGGGCACACCTGATTGGACTTATTCTTTTAGGACACTTGTGTGCAAGTCATCCGGTTCATTATATTATTAATTGTTTCGATTGTGGATTATGATGTTGTTGTGGATGTGATGATATGTTATTTTGTTATATTTATATCGACATGTGCTTTTGACTAGTTTTTCTTGAGTGTGCAGGACTCTGGACTGATTGAGGATGTTGATGGCATCAATGGACCTCCTTGGACTTTGGATCAATTTTGGGGGTGGAATGTTATGGTTTGAGTGTTTTTGATATTGAATATGTGACATATGACTGGTATATTATGATGTTGATTTTTGATCACTGACATGTTCGTTGATGGATGCAGGATGATGACAACTTGCTAACCAGACTCACATTTGGAGTAAAGCGGTCACACACGACAACCAAAGATATTGAGGTAGAGGTATGGAAAAATACTTCTCGCAGCGTCTATCACTCCCACCGTGGCTTGAACTGTAGGTTAATGATTACCTAGTTTGAGATATTCATGATGTCGTGAGGGCAGACTGTGACAGTCTCTCACGATAATTCTAAGGGGTGCACAATAAGACAGGGTATGTATTCCTTAGAGGCCCTTAGTCTCCCATAAGGTCACCTGACGAAGTATTGACATCTACCAAATTAGTCAAAAGGTGAGTGGCACCCTTGTAGCATGTAGTGCGTCTTTAATAACACGTCGCGCAAATAAAACATGAATGGAAGCGAGTCGCACCCTTGGAGCAAGTAGTGCGTATTTAATGGAACTTTGCAATTTTAACACTAGTAAGTTATTGAACTTAGTACCTACAAAACTATGTCTCCTTAGGTCTTGGTCAACGTTGAAATGAATGTTGCATGAGTAAATATTAATAATCATAAAATCCCTTAAAAAAAATTGTCGAGCCTACTGAATTTAAAATCCTAGGTCTAGGTAGGACATGTGAACAAAAAAAAAACTAAAAGGACATTTAAAAAAGGGGGGGATGAAGAAAATTCAAACATAAATAATTAAATTAAAATTTTATTGAAGTATTAAATATGAAAGATTATCGTTGGCCAAGTAGAGACTTGCTAATTCAAAACTTAGACCAAAAAGGGGAAACTTAAAGAAAAAGGGGAATGTTGAACATAGTAGGGAATATAGTCTAGAAAACCTTATAATTTTGAACTCAACTCGGCTTTAAGAAAGGCATTGGTAATTAAAATAAATTTAATTGAAAAAAGGTACATCAAGGAGTGTTTTTAGGAACGTTTTTAGGTGGGTGAAGGAAATTGGCCTTTTACATTAAATAATTAAATAAATTTATGGTGCAACTATGGGATTAGGTGACATGTGTATGGGGAAGGTTTATCCTAATTAATTTTTAATAAAAAGAGTTTAATGATGGTTTTGGAAATAAATCATTAAGAAAACTCTATAAAAGGGATGGAGGAGGAGGAGCATGGATCACGTCTGGTATGCATAAGGTTATGTTGCCCCATTTTATTCTTGACTTATTTTTCTTGTGGGATTTGGGACACCCAGCTCGGATAACGAGTGGTAGCTTGACCTTGCAAGGCGTGCTGGGAGCTATTCATCTCTAGTTTGTGTGTGCAACCCATTTGTGGCTTGGGTGTACAGGCCATTTGTGGCTTGGGGGTCTCACGGGGGAGAGGACTAACCCTAGCGTTGGCTGGGAGTAGTTAGGTCTGAGTGGTTATCAACCAGATGCGAGGAGGATCATCAATAGTCGAAGGACATTATCGAGCAATCGTCGATTACAATAATCCTATTAAATATTTTCAGTGCATTAAGATTTAATGTTATGTTGTATGGTTTTGGTCCTCTATTGGATATTTTTTCATTAAGAATCCTTGTCTCTGAATTTCCATTGTAGTTGAAGTTGGTCGCTTATTATAATATTATTTAATGTTTTATTATGATTCAAAATTTGTGCAATGCGACACTTTCCTTTGGGTTGGTATAGAAATTGTAGTTGAATGCTTGTATAAATTTATGTTAAATTTATGGATTATAGAATAGAACCATTTCAACTGATGGATAATCTGTAGGGATATCTATTGTATAAAGATAAATTTCAATTTTAGGAATGTATTGTCCATACGGATTCACGAGTAGTTGTTTTAAAACTATGGTGTGACTCATGACAGTCTTAATACTCGTAATATCATTGTTGGTTTATTTGACCAATGTTTTTGTAAAATTTTGAAATTCCAACTCGCATATTGCACGAGTACTTCTGGCTTGTGATCTTCCATGTTTTTTTTATTAATATTTGAGCATAAGTTGATATCCATCTTAATTATGTACTTTGTTTCAAGACTGCTAAATTTTAATGAACCCACTTGGATAAGTTGATGCGAAGTTGAATTGTTTAAATTATTTAAGACTCCATATCTCTGTGAATTTCACAGTGCATTTTCCAGACTAAATTACGATTGCCACGATTTTGATTGTGAAGACATCGAGAGAATTTATGTTTGAAACCAAGTATGATAGTGTTAAATATATTGTACCCTCAACAGTCTGACTGTACACTGCCAGCTATACTGGACAGTTGTACTTTCTATTCTTGTCTTTCTTGAGCCTATTTAGCTCAACCTTCTTGCATTGTAATCGAGTTCTGTATTAGTTCTGTACTTCTTCATACATTTCAATATACTATTCTTTCTCTCTGCATTTCTCTTCTCTTCACAATTTATCATGGTATCAGAGCTACAACAGTAAGCCTCTTCACACAGTCTGGAGAACCACATGATCCTCATAGAGAAGAGCTTACACGCATCTTGAGAGCACGCGACACCGTTTTTTTCACAAGGCTTGGAGAGCTGCCCGTAATACTCTCTAAAGATCGTCGTAGGAAGATTGCAGAGGAAGCAGAGCGTACAACGATCGAAATATCTTGGATGAAGAGAACGCAAAAGAAGAAACTTTAAAGAAACCCGCACAATTTTTCAAGAATCGTCAAAGATTGACGAAGAAGAGCTGCAGAACATAAGTTCACTTAAATAACTCAAAGAAAACGTTCAAAATTGTTAAAGATTCATGCAGAAGGAAAAATTGTTTAAAGATTTACGGGAAATCGCTCAAATCTGTCAAAGATTGTAGCAGATAACGAAGAATTAGTGTATTTATTTCAAATCTTTGAAAGATTCACGAATCTTTCTTCCACAGGTGAAAATAAAAGCCAATGAGGCCGTAAGATTCGTCATGTGAATGAATCCAGAGCGGGAAACCAGTCCAGAAGGGATGAGGAGAGCGTGGAAAAGGCGAAAGCATTTCAGCCGTCGCATCTTGCACAAAGGCCCGACAGCCGTTAGATCACCAAGAAGGTGCACGAGGTTTAGTCATTTGAAGCGCACAGGAGAATTTTTTACTTGTGAAGTCCCGACGTCATCTTGACCGTCCATCAAGAAAAACGTGGCGAGATCTCGGCACTTCGTGACTCGCAAGGTGTAAGGTCAAAAGAATTCCATAAGAATTCAGGAATCGCGAAATCATGAGTCATTCTGGATCATTGATCTAGAAATATTGTGAGCCGTCGATGTTCTCTCATCGCAAAATTGGTAATCGCGAGTTGGATGCGCAAAAGATTGCACTCCCAAACTTCGATATGCGATATCGCGATATCCCAAGAAAACCTGTGAGCCGTCCATCTCAGAGGACAGGTGGCAGCAGATCAACGCATCGTCACATCGACATTCAGGGTTTCAAGTTGTCAAAGAAAATTGTCATCACCACTCGCAAAATCGCGATACGTGATATACCGATAAGATCTCAGCCGTCCATTTGTTTGGACACGTGGAAAACATCAAGGAAACCGTCGGCGTTTCGACAATCGTGGTTTCACGTTGACAGAGATTTGGAGCATCGCAAGTCACGATATCCCGGGGATGAATCAGGATCGTCCATCTTTTAAGGACGCGTGGCGTAAATCGGAAGGCTCGGGAAAATTCTCGAAAAGGAAAAGCCCATCAGCATATCGGGATAAGGAAAATCAGGAATCCTGAGAACAAGTGATCGGGTTTCTTTCTAGTGAAATTCCCGATGTAGATCTGAGTTGTCCATCTATTGAGGACGTGTAGCAGAGATCGAGGCTTTCGAAAAAATCCCGATAAGAGAGTTTATCGGCTTTACGGGATTCGGCAAATCGCGGATCCAGGAGAAGAGAAGTCTGGGACATATCCAATCGTGAAATCACAAGGAGATATCACGACCGTCCGTCTGCTGGGACACGTGGCAGCGATCAAAGCAATCGGGAAAAGTCCCAAAAGGACAGCGCCATCAGTCAATCAGAGATCGGGGATTCGAGGAGTCAGAAACACTCGTCATCAAAACTCATGAAATACCTATTCGCGATATCCCGATAAAATATGGACCGTCAGATAACAGCATGATCTGGACCATTGAAAAGTACAAAGGAAATATTTTTGCGTTTCGACATTTTGAAAGGTAAAAACGGGAAAAGCCCGTAGCGCTTTATCACAAGGCATGTGGTCACATTGAAAGGAGACCAAGGGCCAATTCAGGCCCGATAAGCTCCCATCGGCCATCGGCAAATCGTCGTTTCTGAGATCAGAGGTAAATATACAATTTTCCTCTGTACTTCTGCAAAAAAAAATTAATTCAAAAAAAAGCATGGCGTCGTCTAGCAATCTAGGCCCAACTCAGGGTCCGATTCTTCTTGGTAAGAATTACGAATTTTGGTCTTTTCAAATGAGGTCGTTCTTGCAAGCACAAGAGTGTTGGGAACCAGTGGATCTCGGATATGTGGAACCAGATCCAGCCGCCCTCACTGCCATGACAAATGCGCAGAGAATTGCCTAGGCAACTCTGAGGACCAAAGAAAACAAAGCGTAATTTTGGATACAAAATTCTGTAGATGATTCGATTTTTTCGAAAATCACAGGCGTTGGTACTTCCAAACAGGCCTGGGACATTCTTAAATCGTCCTACCAAGGAAATGACAGGGTCAAAACAGTTAAACTGCAGACCTTGTGGACGCAATTCAAGACTCTAAGGATGATAGAATCTGAAACTGTAGATCAGTTCATGACCAGAGTCATGGGAATTGTGAACCAGATCAGACTGATTGGTGAA
>SNQJ01S0015727.1:21233-37721 GCA_010110895.2 Picea sitchensis | reverse complement strand
AGAAGAGAGTAAGTTATCTAATAATTTAAAAGAAAATCTAAATTATTTTGTCATACAGGATATCCTTAATTCACACACCACTACAAAATGCCCCTTAATATCTCTAAATTATTTAATTTAGTAATTAGAGTCTTATATATAATAAAATATTAAATTATATTAAATTATAGAAAAAGAGAACTAAATTATTAATTATGATAAGATGTTAAATAAGATTAAATGATAAAAGTGAGCATTAAATTGCTGTGATATATATCATATATTTTTAGAATTACAGATTTCAAATAACACATCTTTATGTAGGGTTGAAAGGAAGAATAACTGTAATTAATTAAGGTTGAAGAGATTAATAATTGTAATTAATTAGGTTGAAACAAAATTACATTACAATTTAAAAACTTATTTAGTGTTTATGTTCAAAAAGAATTAATAAAAAATAGTTAAAATAGTATCATTTTTTATAGACTAAAATCACAAATAATAGAGATTAAATAGACATAGCATTTGTTCAAATAATAAAAAGTTAAAATAATTCTCATTTCTTATAGACTAAGATGACAAAACATAAATACTGTATAAACATAAGATTTGTTCAAACAATAGAAAAATAAATATAGGACAAAGAATATACATTACTAAAACCAAAAAAGAAAAAAGCAAAAAAAAAAAAATACAATGATGTGATTAGACGAACCAGAGTATCTGACAAGAAGGTTTATCTTCACCATCTTATTCTTCAATGTGACAAGAAGGTTTATCTTCACCGTCTTATTCTTCAGGAGGAAGGAGATTCAAATCCATTAAACGTGGCCTACCGTTTATCATGGACAAGAAATATCTTCTTTTGCGAGAGGTAGATTCAAATCCAATAGCAAGTCTTTATTTAGGGTTGAAATTACAAACAATTGTAATTAATTAAGGTTGAAAGTAGGAATAACGGTAATTAATTAATTAGCTTGAAACAAAATTATATTACAATTTGATTTATTTTTTTTAGGTTTATAAAGAGTGATAAAGATTAGTTAAAATAGTGCCAATTTATTATAGACTAAGATTACAAAACATAGAGGTTGGATGGGCATATCATTTGTTCAAACAATAAAGAAGTTAGAATATTTCTCATTTCTTATAGACTAAAATCACAAAACATAGAGGTTAGATGGGCATAGCATTTGTTCAAACACTAAAGAAGTTAAGATAGTTCTCATTTCTTATAGACTAAGGTCACAAAACATAGAGGCTGGATGGGCATATCATTGGTTCAAATAGTAAAGAAATTAAAATAGTTCCCATTTCTTATAGACTAAGATAAGAAAACATAGAGGATGGGTGGGCATAGCATTTGTTCAAACAATAAAGAAGTTAAAATACTTCCCATTTCTTATAGACTAAGATCACAAAACATGGAGGTTGGATGGGCATAGCATTTGTTCAAATAGTAAAGAAGTTAAAATAATTCCCATTTCTTATAGACTAAGATCACAAAACATAGAGGCTCGATGGGCATAGCATTTCTTCAAACAGTAAAGAAGTTAAAATAGTTCCCATTTCTTATAGACTAAGATCACGAGGCTAGACGGGCATAGCATTTGTTCATATAGTAAAGAAGTTAAAATAGTTCCCATTTGTTATTGACTAAGATCACAAAACATAGAGGCTGGATGGGCATAGCATTTGTTCAAACAATAAAGAAGTTAAAATAGTTCACATTTCTTATAGACTAAGATCACAAAACATAGAGGCTCATCAGGATGGATGGGCATACCATTTGTTCAAACAATAAAGAAGTTAAAATAGTTCCCATTTCTTATAGACTAAGATCACAAAACATAGAGGTTGGATGGGCATAGCATTTGTTCAAACAATAAAGAATTTAAAATAGTTCCCATTTCTTATAGACTAAGATCACAAAACATAGAGGCTGGATGGGCATAGCATTTGTTCAAACAATAAAGAAGTTAAAATAGTTCTCATTTCTTATACACTAAGATCACAAAACATAGAGGCTGGATGGGCATAGCATTTGTTCAAACAATAAAGAAGTTAAAATAGTTCACATTTCTTATAGACTAAGATCACAAAACATAGAGGCTGGATGGGCATAGCATTTGTTCAAACAATAAAGAAGTTAAAATAGTTCACATTTCTTATAGACTAAGATCACAAAACATTGAGGCTGGATGGGCATAGCATTTGTTTAAACAATAAAGAAGTTAAAATAGTTTCCATTTCTTATAGACTAAGATCACAAAACATAGAGGTTGGATGGGCATAGGTCTTGTTCAAACAATAAAGAAATTAAAATAGTTCGCATTTCTTATAGACTAAGATCACAAAACATAGAGACTAGATGTGCATAGCATTTATTCAAACAATAAGGACGTTCAAATGGTTTCCATTTCTTATAGACTAACATCACAAAACATAGAAACTGAATAAGCATAGCATTTGTTCAAACAATAAAGAAGTTAAAATAGTTCCCATTTCTTATAGACTAAGATCATAAGATCAGAAAACATAGAGACCACATGAACATAGCATTTGTTCAAACAATAAAGAAGTTAAAATAGTTCCTATTTCTTATAGACTAAGATCACAAAACATAAAAACTAAATAAACATAGCATTTATTAAAACAATAAAGAAATTAAAATAGTTCATTTTTTATATACTAAAATTACAAAACATAAAGACTGGATGTACATAGCATTTTTTAAAACAATAAAGAAATAAGAAAAATAAATATACGTAAAGGAATATATATTGCTAAAAACCAAAACAAAAAACAAAAAAAACTATACAATGATGTGATTAGACGAACCAGAGTATGTGACAAGGAGGTTTATCTTCACCATCTTATTCTTCAAGAGGAAGGAGATTCAAATCCAATAAACGTGGCCTACCGTTTATGATTCCAGGAGGACAAGAAATATCTTCTTTTGCAAGAGGCAGAGTCAAATCCAATAAACAGGACGCTCTGCTTTTCACTGCAGAAGGATGAGAAACTTGCGTGTTTGACAGCCCCGAGGAAGAATAGAAACGGCAATTACTACTCGTTCTGGGATTGGCCACTCCTTACACTCCCACTCCAACACTTATGTAAGCATGAGTCAAGGGCTTCACTTGTTTCGTTATATTAGCGGATCTGATAGCAGCGATACGTGGACGGGCGTGAAGGTCAGTGGGGACGGCCTTAAGGGGAGTCCGCCAATCCATAGAGACGGGAAGATAAGTGGATACGGCCTCAAGAGTAGTCTGGTAGTGCAGCGTAGCGTTGTTGTTTTGGATGGTGCAGATCTGGTTGTGACAACTCATTTCGAGGACTGGGTCAAGGGTGGGGGCGTGGAAATTTGTTTTGGCTGGCGCTCCTCTTGACCCTGTTCCGTGGAACGTCCAGTTATAGTAATTAACTGCAACTGCAGGTTGGTGAATGGATGGACTAGCGTGCTATAACCAAATGTGCAAATTGGCTGAAACAATTCTCCCTATTTGCCATTTAAAATTTCAGGACCATTTCAAATCAAATTACAGAAATCAAATTACATTCATTATTATAAAAACATATTTCAATACTTCCTTTCTGATTTAAATGTCTATTAAAAGCTGGTTAGAAATCTAAATTTAGGAAACGTCAAGTCCCATAAAAACATTGAACCTTTTTAAAATTAAAAACAAATATATTGTAAAAACAATTAATCTTTATTAAATGAAAATAACAAATAATGATACTTGGAATATTTTGTGTGGTTCAAAGTGGGATGTTAGGACTTAGGAAAACCATGTGACTTTTATTTAAAAAATATTTTTTGCAAGTTTAATGTTTTATAAATACTGTACCATGCTAAGCATCCAATTTCACATGAAAAACAAGTGTTGCATGGTAGTGGAGTCCCTGCTCAGGTTGGGAATGGGAGTAAATGTGAGGTAGTAGAGACATGTGGATAGAAAGTTGAAGTAGATGTGGTTTGCATGCAGAACATAGTAAAGTAAATATATAGTTTTATAGATATGAAATATGTACTTTTATACATACGAAATATGTACTTGTATAGAGGATATATTTAGATTTATACATACGAAATTTGTACTTTTATAAAGTATGGGGATGATATTTTATAGAGCATGCATGGAGACCTTGTTGCATACTTAGCAAGTTTTTGGATCGCGGGTTCTCGGGGTGGTGAGTTCAAAGTTGGGCCTCTTATGTTTCGTGGCCTACAAATAGGACCGACAATTCGACGATATGCAAAATGACAGGCGGAGTGGCGGACTATAGAAATTTATCATAAATTAATAATGTCAGTTATACAATAGAATAGTAATAAGGTCTATTACATAGGTTCATGGAGAAAAACACCAAAAAATTAGCATTGTCGAACTATTTTTCTTTAAAACTAAGGCTTTTCTTGGACAAAAAAGATATAGCATTGACGAATTGTTTTTTTTTGTGCACGTTTTACAGAGCATGGACAAAGCGGTCATTCCATACTTAGCCAGTTTTTGGATTGCGGGTTTTTGGGCTGTCGGTTTCAAAAATGGGCCTCTGTTGTTCTGTTCCCTATACAAATTCATAGGCGGGCTTGCGAACTATACAAACTTATTATAAAATAAATAATGTATGTTACATATCTCTGGAAATTACATGAACATTTAAAAAATCAACGTCATTGAAGACAAAAAAATTAGCATACAATAAGAATTTTGCACCCAAAAATTCTGTCATATACATGAGATAGTAATTTATAGAAGATTATAACATTGTACGAAGATTTATACTAATTTGTATAATGCTATAAAACTTCATACATTTTGTACTGCACAATTACGTAGTTGCGGGTTGGTGGAGTTCCGGGTTCACACTTTTCATGTCCATTGTGTTACGTGATATACATTTTGCACGAAAGACTTTCGTCATATACATTTTGCAGCAAACAATTCTGTCATATACATGAAAGAAAACAATTTATAGAATATTATAACGTTGTATGGAGATTTAAAGTAATTTATATAATGCTATAACATGTCTTAGTTAATGAATAATATAAGCATTTTTTTAAATTTTATTTAATATTATTTTTTATAAGTAAGATTGTATAAAAGTCTGTCAAAATGAAGGATTACAGAGAATTTCCATGGTTTCAAGTTGTAAATATTGAGCTTCCTTGAGGGAAAACCAACTCAGCCAAGCAAACCGCTTCATAACTTAAGTGTAGATTGTCAGTGATACAAAAAGAGTTCAAAGTCCTAGCCTGTAAAGGTGGGCGCTAGAACTGTGGAAAGAGTAGATAGCCTAATTATAATAACCATGGACAAATGCATGAAAGGTCAGCATGCACATGACAAAACAACAGATAAAAACAATAGAGATCATCAGTATGGGTTGTAGTGCGATGACACGTCCATGCAAAAGGCGCAAAATGTCTTGTCCCCAGGAGGAGGAGGCTCCTCCTGGAGTGGTGTGTAGACCAGTTGCATAGTGTTCTCCATCTTTGATGGTAGGTGCTCTTCCTTCTGGACGTCCTCTGGGCATGATGGAAGCCTTTGGTCCTCGCAGTCTGCGTCTGCGTGGACCAAATTTTCCAGTTGCAACAATGGTGCCGAGGTTGCTGCTGCTTGGGTTGTCGTTGATTGGGCTACCTCTGGTGCGAGGAGATGAGCACCTTGTAACGCGGAGAACAACTGCAGGAGTCAAGAGGCTCTGTTGTCCAGGCTATGTAGGTGGAACCAGAGGTCATCCATATCCCGACGCAGGTCAAATACCAGGCTCTGCACCAGTGCAAGGCATGTTTTCCACTTGCATTCTGGGTTAGCGTTGGAACCCGCTCAAGATTTGGGTTTCCGTCATGAATTTTGATTGGCTTCCGGACCATCCATCTGAAATTGGGTGTCATGAAGCTAGTCGTGAAGCGACTGGGTGGTCAGAGAGTTGGGAGGGGACAAAGGGCCTGGGTGTGAAACAGATGCGGAATTGGCTAAAGGTCTTGGGTTATTTTTCAGTGAGGCCCCTGAGCAGTCTAGCTCCTCCATTATGTTGGCAAGGGATGCAGGAAGAGGCGGGAGAGATGCCGGAATTTGAGTCAATTGCACCAGGGAGGAGGATGAGGTGGCCGAGGAGGAGGAGGATAATAGGGAGGGAGCAAGCAGGGGACGCAGTACCAGGCGGGGTCGGTTTGGCTAGCAGGTTGGTTGGCCTTTGGACTTCCTTCGTAGTTAAAGCATCTCTGGGACAATGGGAGAGAGAAAAAACGGTAGGAACAGAGTAGGGTAGGACAAATGCAGAGCAAGGAAAAGCTGGGCAGGAATCTGAGCTCTGAGAAGAAAATGCAAGAAAGAATGAGCCATTTGGACCCACTGGAGCAATTGAAATAGGCCCGACAGCTGGTGAGCTTCCATAAATGGCCGCATGCACAGAGTAAAGGCACAACGAGGGTGTTGGTCCATCGAAAGGATGATAAGGCAGAGCACGGTGCACTTAGAGTAATGGCGCCATGCCTCGAGTGAGATGAACTTGAACTGATTAGGTAGTTGGGAGTGAGTGGCACACGGTCGTCACATTGTCGGCGCGATGGAGTATCACTCCTAGTTGCTCTGCTCGAAGCGTGTGCTGTACTAGAAACCCATCAATGAGAAAGGGAATAAATGTGAAGGAGTACAAACACATGGGCAGGACTATTGTTTAAATATGATTTGCATATGATTGTGGAAAAAATACACAGAAATAGTAGTAACGGGCTGGTGTGTTGAAATTTGAGCATTGTTGTTTAGTGGCCTACAAATTGCACCTAGAGTTTCGTGACATACAATTTGATAATTAGAGTTGTGGACTATTTGATTTTTAAGGGCATACATATGTTACAAAGAAGATCTGTTAGATACAAAATATGTAATTTGATTAAGTAGATATATAGACCATTGTCGCTGTCGGGATGGAAGGCTTAAAATTGTGGTCCCATAGGTTCATGGACAAAAGAATAAAAAGACTACCAACACCGAATTATTTTTCTTTAAAAAAAAGGCACGGGAGCTTCATTCAGGTTTGTCGGGGTGGTGGGATGAAAATTGGGCTATTGTTGTTCCGTCGCCTACAAATAACACTGAGAGTTCCGCGAAATACAAATTGAGAAGCAGTTTTGCGGACTATTTGAATTTTTGGTTCGCGGGTTCTAGGGCTCTCAGGATGAAAATTGGTTTTATGTTGTTTCGTGGCCTACAAATAGCACTGAGAGTTCCATGATATACAAATTGACAAGTGTCCTTATGGACTATTTGAAATTTTGGATCGCTGGTTCTCGGGCTAGGGGGCTGAAAATTGGCCTTCTGTTGTTCTATGGCCAACAAAAGTCAAATATGTAATTTGATGAAGTAGATATATAGAGTGTGCATGGAAGCTTCATTCCGGGTTGACGGGATTGTGGGCTGAAAATTGGGCTTATGTTGTTCCGTGGCCTACAAATACCACCGAGAGTTCTGCGATATACAAATTGACATGCTACTTTGAGGACTAGAATTTTTGAATGGCAGTTTCTCGGTCTGGCGGGCTGAAAATTGGGCTTCTGTTGTTCTGTGGCCTACAAATAGTCCGTAGATTTTCACGATATACAAATTGACAAATGAACTTGTGGACTATTGGAAATTGAAGGCGCTCATGTCGAACAAGTTTAGCATTCCCGAATTAGTTTTCCTTTTTACATATGCTGCTAGAGTAAAAAAATAAAATAATACTGACGTCTGTTACATAGGTTGGTGGACAAAAGTATGAAACAAATATGATTCCCGAATTAGTTTTCTTTAAAAAAATGTCTTCTCGACTTAGGCATTTTTTGGATCGCAGGTTCTCGGGGCGGGGACCTAAAAAACACGCTTTTGTTCTTTCGTGTCCTACAAATAGCACCAGCAGTTCCGCAATATACAAATTGAGAATCATACTTGCGGAGTATTTAAATTTTAACGAGCTTGTGTCCCAAAAATTTAGCATTCGCAAATTAGTTTTCTCTACATAGGTTTTACAAACGCTGGTGGAAAAGAGGGAAAAAAGTATAGTACCAGTGGTTGTTACATAGGGCGGTGGGCAGAAGAACGAAATAAATAGCATTCTCGAATTAGTTTTCTTCAAAACAGGGGCTCCTCGACACAAGAAATTGAAGTTTATGAAATTATAGGTTCTTGCAGACCATAAACTATACATAGCAAATACAATTTTTTTTAAAGTAGAGATTTACTTTTATAGATACTGTTATCGCATAGTTTGTAGTTTAGGTCACAGACTATAGGATAGAGGAGAAACTGGCGTAACATGAACCTTCCCCACCCAATGTCACCTCGATGGGGAGGTTCTTTTTGTTTAGGGAGGTTAGCCCAGGGGAGACATCCCTGGTAACCTGGGGTTTGAAGAGGCTGAAGATATAAGGTCAAGTTTTAAGAGTTCCCTCCTCACAGGTTACCACCAATGTCAGATAGTTCGGCTAATTATCCAATAAAAGAAGTGTAGGCCCTGTTGGAAACAACTACCTGGAACAAAACAATAGCAAAACAATATATATATTTGCAGGCTATAATTTAAAGGGTTAGTACTTCTTTAACTATCTGATTTCATTCAATAAGCAATGTAATAGATACAAGATGAAGTCAACGTTATGTTAATTAGCCTATGAAAGATCATCAATTCATCAATATCTACCAAAATGAGCAAGCCAACAGTATATCCAATCAATAATTTGTTCATTAAATGCTTGACGTCATCACTCAATTACTTATATTACGCCTTTGTTGTGTCAAGATGAGATACTCAACTATGACGTCAGGCTTTATTATGTTAGCAATGTTAGTTAGGGTTTTAAAATCTTTTTTTGTACACTAAAGCCTCAACGTTGGAGATCTAACCAGTGCCTTAGGGTATATGGAGTCAAAAGTAAGGGCAGAAGGTCTCGGGAGGATGAAAACTTAGAGACTAGAAGGTAGGGTTCTATGGTGCTGCAAAGGCAGGGCCCTAGAATCAAAACCCTAGGGTAAAGAGGCTCACTCCGGTGTTGCTTAAGAAAGGCCTCGTGCTCTTTCCTCCTTCTCTAAATAAACTTGGCAAAACGGCTAGCTCAAAGTATAAATTTAAGAGAGAAAGTGTTGCAATGGCAAGGCCTTCAAACCCTAGAAGGTGAAACCCTAGGTGTAGTCACACTAGGCCTAGGACGTCTCCTCTTTTCAACCTATAAACTCAACGCTAGCTCAGAAAAAGGAAGACAAGTGTAGAAATGGCTAGGATCTATCTTCTTTCTTCAATGGCTAAAAACTATTTCTCAACAAGGGGACATGTAACAATGACCTACTTGTGTGCTTGTTACCTAGGGTTTTAAATCAACAATACAATAAGCAAATGTAAGAAATTATACCTACAACCATTCAATTAAGAAGTTTTGAATGAAAATTCACTTACATGTCATGAAGAAAGCACAAGCAAACCCTAGTTGTAAACCTTCCTTGAGAGAAATGACATAAATGCCAAGAAAAATCCTCCAAGAACAAGTGTGCCTCACTTAAACACCAAATTTACCCTAGTAGGGCGCAATAAATCAAATATCACAAGAGAGTGAGTTATGTTATGTAAAAATGAGGGAAAAACATCCTCAATATATATCATTCCATGACCTTTAATATACAAATTAGGTCATTAAAACAACCGACAAGGCTAACTACCAAACATTATACTGTTTTTACATTAACTGTTAAGTAAAAGACATAAAATGAGCAAAAGGTGGGACATCAAGCCCTTCTGAGGGAGACGTTGGCCCTTTTTTGGGCATGTCCAGCATCCAGAAGTCAGGGGTTAGCCCTTTTAGGGCTCCTCTAAGCTTCCACACGTGCCAGTAATCCCATCAAACTACCACATGCTCAAGATGACATCTGAATTTCCGGGGTGACGTGCTGTCCATCAAGAGGAAAACGTTCCATCTGAAGTGGGTCCTCCCCCCTATGTTGGGCTCAGCCAAATTGTCTTGGGTGGAACGTTCTTCTTTCCCTTGTGTGCAAAGGCTCATCATATCACTATCATGTCTCTACCCCTGATGGGATCCCAACAACCATCTGATGGGATCTTCAACCCCATGTAGGTCCGAGCTAATCATCTCCCCATGTGTACTGGTCCAGTGGTACCTGTCCGTCGGGCATGGTCCTCCACATCAAAAACTTCTCCCTCCATGGGTTCATTAGTCCTCGGGATCATAGCAATGTCAATCATATTTCATCATTAATTTTATCAAATGAATTCATGAGACCCCTAGAATATCATCTAATATCCCAAATATATTTCATTGGCCTACTATACAAAGCCGAAGAAAAGACAAAGTGCCATGTTGGGCCAGCATCCATAAGAAGAGGAAAGTTTCCAAAGGACATCATTCAATCCATGTGACATGAGGTGGTATGGTCTAAGGATGTCTAGACATAGTGAAGACCAGGGGTAGGTATTGTCTGTGGGTGCCTTTGTAAGAGGCGAGATGTACCTGTCATGGATGCAGTTCTTTCCAAGCCCTTTATTGCCTTTGTTCTTTCTTCTATTTATTACTTTTTCTTTCTTTATGGCTTCAAGGTCTAACCAGAGGACACTGCCTTGGCGTGGTGACCAGAGCTGACAGTGTTACCCATGAGTATTTTCGCATAAATGATAAGGTTGGCTCGTGATGAGACCCCCTTTCCCTTGGCCATGCAACCAAGGGTCATTGCCGTGGCGTGGTGACCAGATAATGGCAATGTCATACTGCTAGATACCTATGAACATAATGGGTCGGATTGTGATGAGACCTCTCATCCTCTTGGTTAGGTCTTGTTTTATTATTTTTCTTTGGGTCCCTTTTGTTTCTTATCGAGAGGCCTTTTATTGTCTTCTTGGGGATCCCTGGATGAGGCATATATAGGTTTTATTTCCTATGGATTTATCTTTTACCAGCTTCTTTTACCTCCTGGGCCTTTAGCCCCTTCTTCCCACAGGACAAAGTATAACCCCTCAAATAGGTCATCCTAATGCCCGGACTAAGGGAATGGGATGGATGTATGGGAGATAAGATATAAAATGATAATATGGTGGAAGCGGATGATGGCTCTTCAAATCCCCCCTAGTGGCTAACCAAAACCTATGGGTACGAGCTTGCTAGGGCACCACATTAATCCCCCCAACAATGGTCAAGTGGGTTAGTGTAATATCCAAGAAGTTGTCAGAAATGTAAGGAACATGATGCATATATCTGAAAGTTATAATGATCAAACATGACACATACCATGATACCTAAACCAATTACCTCATGGAGCAAGAGTCTTCTCTGATGAAAGTCCAAGATGATGGTGATGGATGCTGCTGCTGCTGACAAGACAAATCTAATGAAGAAGAAGAAGGAATGGGCCCTCCAGGGCCATGCTCAGGTCAATCCTACTCTCGGTGCTCCATGTCTAGGACCTGTGGGCCTCGAGACATGATCTCCTAGTTATCCCTAGACATCAGGGATAACATCTGGCTCCAACTCAGGGACATGTACTCACCATAGAGCAGATGAGAACCTCAACATCTCTGGCATAAACCTACAGACCTGCTCACACTCGAAAAGGGGCATCAACAACAAAGGTGGGGTGGTATTGTCACCCCACAAAATATAACATGTATATATGAAATAAAGAAAACAATATGCATATGAGGAAACAAACATGAAATGCATATGGTATAATACACAGAAAATGCCTACCTACTCATACATACCTGTACAGTCATGTCCCACCACCTTGGTGGGGTTTGAGGAGGCATCCACTAATGGGTAATGGGCGCCTTCTTCCTTCCAAGGTGGAAAAATAGTACGAGTTATCAACCGATTCCATCTCGGACTTGAAAGGTCCGACCCATGATTGTGTACTTCCTTTTACATTAGTTGGCTCTCCTTTCTGAGTATCCCACATCCATACCAACTCTCCCTCCTTGTATTTTCGGATCTTGTGTTTGGTTGTTCCTTGAACAACCCCAGTGTACTGTACTAAGGGAGGTGGGTGGGCTTCTGGTGTAAAAACTTCTTGTTGGGATGGATGGATTTGCACATCCTCTTCATCCTTTTTTCTTTTTAGTATCTTCACCGTCCCTACCTCTTTTTTCTGAAACTGATCTAGGAGTTGTTGGTATTCCTCTTTCTTGGGCCA
Organism: Picea sitchensis; assembly: GCA_010110895.2. Classification (NCBI taxonomy): domain Eukaryota; kingdom Viridiplantae; phylum Streptophyta; class Pinopsida; order Pinales; family Pinaceae; genus Picea; species Picea sitchensis. The sequence goes on along the minus strand of SNQJ01S0015727.1, from coordinate 25,557 downwards.
CTCAATCTGGTCAAAATCTTCTTCTATAGTAAATGGCATATCTTCTGGACAATATTCTTGAAGAGTTTGTATTACATCTTTCTGCGCTTCATTTATGTAAGGAATGACATCTTGTAATGGTTTCCACTTATCGGCACATTGAGTAAATGTCCAGTCGTTCCATCTTTCAAAGGTAACCACAAAAAGGTGAGATCCATTTCAAGGGACCTGCCTATCATTGCACCAAACTTCCTAGACAACAACATTCCCCACACGTCTGGGACATCAACCACTATAATATCTATGTGGATGGTCTTCTTGGGGAATTCTTTCAATTGCACTTCGACATTTTCAACTACACCACGTGTGGGTATTGCTTTGGATTCAAATCCACACACATTTCTATAAGGCCTAGTTACTTTCAGGCCCATTTGCTGCATGACTTTAAGAGACATCATATTTGAACCAACACCTGTATCTAGCAAAAAATTGTTAAGGTACTTATTGTTCATCATAAGAGTCATGAAGAAAGGTGGATTTTCACCATACTGGATCCTGAAGTGGTCAGCTTGCAGCATAATTGGGGGGTCCATAGGCTCAGTTGTTCCCAAAAAGAAGGTATTAAAGTGTTCTTTAATAGAAGGGATCTTAATTGTTTCTTTTAAGGGAACGTTCACATGCATCTTCAACAAAGCTCCCTCAAAATCAAAATCAAGGGTAATTTTATCAGCTTTGGATGTCTTGGGAGGAAGAACCTCAGGAGATTTTGGTTGATCAGTGGCAGGTTGCTTTGGATTCTTTCTCTGGTATACTTGGAATTCTTGCTTTTTAATCTTTTCTCATGAGTCCTGGTCCAAGTTGTTAATTATTGCTAGTCTTTCTGCTCTGGCTGCTTCCTTCAGGGCCTGCTGATGTTCTATATCAGTTATATTTATTTGATGGAAACTTGAAAAGTAGTCCAGATTGTTGACTTGTTGTTGGCTGGCATTATAAGGACACTCATTCTCCCAATGTGCTTCATTGCATTCCAGGCACCAAGGATTTTCATCAACAACGTTTGTAGGGGCTAGAGTATTTTGGAATTCATTTTCATTCTTCGGCTTGTAGGTTTGGTTCCCTTTTTGGAATGGCCCTTTGAATGGAGGTCTAGGTGCCTGGGTCTAGGAATTTTCAAGTCTAACGATCTGGTTCATCATTTCTTGTTGATTCTTCATGATGCTATCCACTGAAGCTTGTATCTTATTGATATTGGTGCAGAGATCTGAAGTAGGATTAGCATTGTGTACCACTTTCTGCTTGGTGTCTATTCTACCCCTAGGGTTAGCAAAGGGCTCAATCTTGGATGAAAGGAGATTTCCTTCAATCTTGGTTGCGATCTCTTGGGCTTCTTGAATGGATTGAGGGTCTTTGTCTCTAAGAAGATACCCTAATTGGCCACTGAAATATCTAGTATAAATGTGAACAAGATAATCATCTTTCGGATGGTGGCATGGGGGAATTTGTTAGAGTAATGCTTTGAATATGGTATGAAATTCCTGAATAGATTCATTCTCATGTTTGGAGAGGATATTTAGTCGGGTGAGCAGCATGTTTGGGTCTTCTTTGATACTCCACCTTCTGATGAAGATTTGCTCAAGTTTATCCATGGTTTTGATGCTTCCATCAGGAAGGCCAAGATACCAACGTCTCACAGCATCATAAAGGGTAGCAGAGAATAACTTCATAACTAAGTCCTCAGCATCATCACTAATGGGGTGAAGCTAAAAAAATGCCCAAAAGTTACTCATGTGCTCTTCGGCACTAGTGGCATCAGTGCTGGTAAACTTAGGCAACCACTTCTCATATTTTGGTGGCATTTTCCTAGGGTATCCAGGTATGGCTGACATGTCTAATGGCTTGAACAAGGTAGATGACCATTGTCTTTGATTATTGACTGGGTTTGTAGTACCAGTCTGAGAAGTAGACATTTTTAAAGGAAGTCCCTTTCCAAAAAGTGACTTGACAACAGGTGAATTTGCAAGAGGCTTCATTCTAAAAGCTAAAGGAGGATTATTGAATCTCCTTTTGGTTTGTGGAGTCGCCAGACAGCTTTCCTGAAACTATCAAAAAATAGGGGAATAAATTTTTAGTGGAGTCGCCAGGTAAGCTTGTAAGAGAAAGGTCTTTGAGCAAAGGTTTACCAAAGGATTTTTCATTAAGTAAAATTGAATCAGTGTTCCCCGGCAACGGTGCCAAAATGTTATCGCACAATTTGTAATTTAGGTCACAGGCTATGGGATAGAGGACAAACTAGCATAACAGGAACCTTTCCCACCCAATGTCACCTCAGTGGGGAGGTTCTTTTTGTTTAGGGAGGTTAGCCTAGGGGAGACCTCCCCGGTAACCTGGGGTTTGAAGAGGCTGAAGATATAAGGTCAAGTTTTAAGAGTTCCCTCCTCACAGGTTACCACCAGTGTCAGATAGTATGGCTAATCAACCAATAAAAGAAGTTTAGGCCCTGTTGGAAACACCTACCCAGAACAAAACAATAAAAAAACAATATATATATTTGCAGGCTATAATTTAAAGGGTTAGTACTTATTTAACTATCTGATTTCATTCAATAAGCAATGTAATAGATACAAGATGAAGTCAACGTTCGGTTAATTATCCTATGAAAGATCATCAATTCATCAATATCTACCAAAATGAGTAAGCCAACAGTATATCCAATCAATAATTTGTTCAATAAATGCTTGACGTCATCACTGAATTTCTTATATTACACCTTTCCTGCGTCAAGATGAGATACTCAACTATGACGTCAGCCTTTATTATGTTAGCAATGTTATTTAGGGTTTTAAATTTAGGGTTTTCAAAGGTTGTTTTGTACACTAAATCCTCAACGTTGTAGATCTAACCAATGCCTTAGGGTATATGGAGTCATAAGTAAGGGCATAAGGTCTTAGGAGGATGAAAAATTCGAGACTAGAAGGTAGGGTTCTATGTTGCTACAAAGGCAGGGCCCTAGAATCAAAACCCTAGGGGAAAGAGGCTCACTGTGATGTTGCTTAAGAAAGGCCTCATGCTCTTTTCTCCTTCTCTAAATAAACTTGGCAAAACGGCTAGCTCAAAGAATAAATTTAAGAGAGAAAGTGTTGCAATGGAAAGGCCTTCAAACCCTAGAAGGTGAAACCCTAGGTGTAGTCACACTAGGCTTAGGACGTCTCCTCTTTTCAACCTATAACCTCAATGCTAGCTCAGAAAAAGGAAGACAAGTGTAGCAACGGTTAGGCTCTATCTTCTTTCTTCAATGACTAAAAACTATTTCTCAACAAGGGGACATGTAACAATGACCTACTTGTGTGCTTGTTACCTAGGGTTTTAAATCAGCAATACAATAAGAAAATGTAATAAAATATACCTACAACCATTCAATTAAGAAGTTTTGAATGAAAATTCACTTACATGTCATGAAGAAAGCACAAGAAAACCCTAGTTGTAAACCTTCCTTGAGAGAAATGCCATAAATGCCAAGAAAAATCCTCCAAGAACAAATGTGCCTCACTTAAACACCAAATTTACCCTAGTAGGGCGCAAGAAATCATATCTCACAAGAAAGTGAGTTTTGTTATGTCCAAATGAGGGAAAAACATCCTCAATATATATCATTCCATGACCTTTAATTTACAAATGAGGTCATTAAAACAACCGACAAGGATGACTACAAAAAATTATACTGTTTTTACATTAACTGCTAAGTAAAAGACATAAAATGAGCAAAAGGTGGGACGTCAATCCCTTCTTAGGGAGACGTTGGCCCTTTTTTGGGCATGTCCAGCATCCAGAAGTTAGGCGTTATCCCTTTTAGGGCTCCTCTAAGATACCACACGTGCTAGTAATCCCATCAAACTACCACACACTCAAGATGATGTTTTGTTAAGAACCTGAATAGATTTACCAATATAATAACCACAAATACTGAATACACAATAGATCCACTAAGCAAGATATGATAAACCACACTTTATTATATCAAACCCTTAGGGTAGGGCAACACCGTACAATGGATCATATTATGGAAGAGATCCTCTCCTGTTCGAGGGGGCTTCCTCCTAATGAGCTTTAGCTCCAAACACAATACTTATTTTCATGTCTCATTACATTACTTGAACCCCTTTATATAATTCTATCATCTCCTAAGAACATTCTAGAGAAGGAATATTCTAGAAGTAGAATCTTCTAAGAAGCCATCTTACATTAATTATATCTAATTACCCATTTATTATATCTAACTACCATAGTGGGCCTTATTTAATAATATAGTGGACCTAGTCCACCTTACATTGAATGACCTCCACTATTA
>SNQJ01S0015726.1:260716-286423 GCA_010110895.2 Picea sitchensis | reverse complement strand
TTTCCCTATTCAAGAATTGAAATAGGGTGTCCACTATTTCAATGTTAGATGTATGAAATCCCACTTCCACTTTAGACCTAGGATTCTATAAGAATCTTCTTTTGATTTAGAAATGGAAATCAATCACCCTCTTACCAATATGTGGAATTTGTGGGTGTCTGTTAAAGAAGTGCACTATTATGGCTTGTTGTGCCACTTCTACCACCCAATGCATCTTTATATCATCTCTCAAAATCAAATGGACTTGGATTACCCTTGGGAAGGCCACTATCCTTCTCATCAAAACTCTCACTTGACCAAATACTAAAAGGTCTTGAACCCTGATTTATTTGAACCAGACTAGGTCTGCTTTAGGCCCTCCATATCCACAACAACTTGAGTAAGTAGGGTTAAGGATGACTAAATCCACCAAGATTAAAGGATTGTCTTCAACCTCTATTCTATTAAATTTTCCCCTTGAGAACGGTTTGGAGTTACTCCTACAAGATAGAGTACATGGATTTGATATGTTTTATGTCGATCTACCCTTGCCTCCACCTAGTGCTATAACATCTAATGCACGAGGATTGTCAGAATAAGCCCTTTCACCTTTATTGTTTGTTCTATGCACAAAATTTGTAATATTTTGGTCTTTCCTATAGTTTGGAAATACACCATTGTATTTTTCTTGGTTTCCATCCCTATCAAATCCTATGGACCTCATATACCTTTATGAAGTTAGGCCTACCTTCCAATGGTTGCATGGTGTAATCTACTAAGTCCTCATCTATTCTAGAGAACCCTTGATACTTAAACTCTATTCCATTTGACGTAAACTACCTTCAAGTTTAGCTCTAAACATTGCAAATACTTAACATTATAAAAAAAACAATTTTTTTCATTCCAAAATATTTTAAAAATTATATGAAAATTAAATTTATTAATAAACCAATTACAATCGAAAATTTTCAATTTTAAAAATTATATAAAAAATAAATTTATTAATAAACCAATTATAAACTAAGTTTTTCAATTTTATGAATGTTTAATTTTCTAATTTTACAAAATTCGAAGAAATGATAAATTATATCCCAATAAAAACACCTCCCATCATAATTCCATGTGACATATTTTTTCATTTTATCTTGAATAATGAACCTCTAAATACATTTGCACTTATGTGTATTAAAATATAACTATTAACAAAACAATGTAAATGCAATTGTCATTATGCGTATTAAAATGTAACCATTAACCAACAACCAAAAATGCCACAATTCTCCACATTAAATACAAATAATGGTTTGATCTTCATATATTATCCTCCTGAGTACTATTCATATTAATTAATGGTACCCACGAGGCCAGGGATGCACATGGAATATTCTAAGAGGCATTAAATACAAATAATGGTTTGATGTTCATATATTATCCTCTCAAGTACTATCCATAGGAACAATATTAATGAATGACAAAAATAAGGTATGGGAGGCACATGGAATTTCCTAAAAGGCAGGGCAAGTAAATATCAGTGGGTAGCAATAGCTAAGTTTACATTTACATTTGGTGTGCACAATTATAATACTAGAACACATTTACAATTATATTAATTCGAATTAAATTGGCATATGCACATGACAGTAATTTGGATTCAGATAAATATACTCTCTAGGCCTCTTTCACTTTCTATATGGATTGTCATAAGTATATTCTCTAAGTTTCCTTACTTTCTAAATCATTTAATTATAGTATCATTAGTATTACTTGTTTGTGAAGTGGATATGGGTAGGACTAGCTTTTGGTTTAAGAAATTTTTATTTATGGGTATCTAAGTTGTCAAAATTACTTTGAGATTGCATCTGTGCTAAGTTATATCAACTTTAAATATGGTTAGATTTTTTTTTGGGTGTCTCCTCTCGACTAACATGAAATTTTAACTTTGATCACCTTACAAAATGAAACCCTCAAAATCACTTTCACTTTTAAGTTAAAGTACCATTTCATTTATATATCTAATAAATAATAAATGAATTATTCAAACTCACTAGAAATTAACCATTAACAAATAAAACCCATTAAATATGAATTATATAGAAATAACTTTAAATAATCAATAAATCATTAAAAATATAATTACATAAAATAGTTGTTGTAATTGTAATTTTTAACTTGATAACCATTTAAAATGATGATGTTTAACTTTGTACATCTATTAGAAGTTAAATTAAATTTCATTTATTGCAACCTAATAAGTAAGGGTGGTGATTTTGCTTTTTGTTACTTAGTATTTGGTCCATTTTTCTAATATTTTTTTATTCACTTTCATATATATATATATATATTCCAATAGAAAATTTGCTCAATTATATTAGATATATAATTTGTTTACACCTTGCATTCATATCTAGGATCGGTGCTAATAGTACTCAGACCATAAAAGTTCAAAAAAGTACTAGGAGTAAATATCCCTATAAAAAGAGACCGAGAGTGTTACAAAGATATCACCTAGATCTTCTACAATAAAAACAAAAAGACTATATCTGTAGCAGAAATGCTAAATCTGGCACTGAAATACAAGAAGATAGCCCCAAAATCTGTAAAGCTAGTGAAGACTAAGGTGTCTCCTAGATCCTTCAGTGCCATTAGACCAGGGATAATAAGTAATTCTGCCTTCTGGTTCTCTTAGTGCCTGTTTTGAAAGATGATTTGCTTCCATATTGTAATTCCTGAAAATATGTTCAAAGATGACATAGTGAAAATGTTTGATTAAGTCCTTTATTTTAGATTTCCATCCCTCGATTGCACAAGCCGGGGGCCTGCCTCTGTTGGACAACCGATCAATTACAACTTTAGAATCACCCAATATTTGAAGACGATGTAGTGACAAATGATATGCCAGCATGAGAGTAGCCCAAGCACCCATAAACTCCGCTCTTGTGTTTGTGCCTCTACCACATTTATAAACCCATCTTATGACTGATAAATATGGTGTTTTTAAAACTCCTCTCGCTTCGCACGATGTGCCATCAAGCTGTGATGCCCCATCGAACCATGCTATAGTTGTATTAATTAGCTGCAGGATCAGAATATCTCTTGGGGGTCTATCCTTAAGAGGAACTAAGACTCTATTTTGAAATGCCAAAGTCTTATAAATCACTGCATGGAGAGATGGTGTGGTTTCCTCAAAAATAGATTTGTTTCACTCTAACCATATAAACCAAAAGATATGAGAAGATATCGAAGATGGGACTGTCTTATCCTCAAACCAATTCTTAAAGCAATCCGACAAGGTATTACCTTTCCAGCTATTTTTAAAACCCTGACCAATAATCACTTTCTCCCAAATCGATTTGGTAAAGGGGCACTGCTGAAAAATATGATACATGTTTTCTAAATCTTGATTACAAAGGTAGCATCGACCTGGACCTTGCCATCCTCTTGATTGAAGAGTATCCCAAGTGAGTATTTTTTCTTCGGCTGCCAGCCAAATAAAAAGTTTGATTTATAATTGAATGTTCCATTTCCAGATAGACTGTCTCCAACCACCAAGTTTCCTCAGGTTCTTGGTTGGCATTATGGCCCAATATAAATTTTTTACTGTGGGATATCTAGAGTTATCACCACCTATCCACATCAAATCATCTTCTATATCCTGTAAGTAAGCTCCAGAATAAAAAATAACCCATTTGAATTGGTCCCATTATGTGGCTATGTCACTTGTAAAGCCCAACTCACTACTACTAAACCAAGAAGAGGATGATAGTTGACTGTCAAAATGCCTCCTGGCCTGCGAAAGAGTGAAAATGTTTCGATGATTAAGTGCTGACAAAATATTATTTGAGAGGAAGGACTTTTCTCCCATCCCAAGAATCCTATCTTTCCCAAGAGTGATAAGCTGACCCGATCCCAGATTCCAACTTAACTAGTGGGTGATTAAGTGAACAGATTTCAATAGACCACCCCAGATTCGTGACGTCGCCTTTTGATGGAAAGTTTGGGATCTGAACCAATTTTTAACTGTCGTGTGAGGGAGATACTTATCATTAATAACTCTATGCCATATACCAACACTCGTTAAAACTCTCCAGAGTGAGTTCGCGGCCAAATATTTTTTTAAGTCATAGATATTTCATAGACCCCAGCCACCAAATAACTTTGGTAATGAAATTTGTTCCCAGTTGCAAAGATGGAAGTGATTAGATTCACTGTTTCCTTTCCAAAGGAAATTAAACATCATTTTTCTCAGAGTATTTAAGACAGAGAAGGGAATAACTGCCAGTGACATCCAGTAAATAGGCTGGCTTTCTAATACAGACTTTAATAAGGTGAACCGACCTCCCAGAGACAACCATCTGTAACACCAATTATCTTTTTTTTTCCATTTTTTTTAACAACCAACTCCAGTGTTCATCTCGTTGCGGCCCAATATTAAGAAAAAAACCAAGATATTTGAAACCTGATGCAAGATCAGAGAAAATATAAGGAAATAGGGATTTGAAAGGAATTAAATCCTGCTCCGATAAGCCTTCTTGAAGAATAGTGGTCTTTGTTCCATTCACCTGTAAGCCTGATGCCAAGCAAAAAGATGTTATAATCTTATCTATCTCCCACCATTCCTGCATAGTTGCATTATTCATAATAATCACATCATCAACAAATAAAATATGGAGAATATTTATGGTTCTAGAAACTTTGATACCAAACAGATTCCCTTCCCTTTGAATTTCCTTTAATAAAGGGCTTAATCCTTCCATAAATATGATAAAAAGCAAGGGGGATAGAGGGCATCCTTGCCTTAATCCTCTTCCACTTTTAAAGAAATCCGTAACCTCTCCATTTATTAAAACTGCAAAGGATGTAGAAACAACACAACTCATAATCCAATTTGTCACCCTTAAGCCCAGACCAATTTGTAAAAGAATCATCCTTAATAGATCCCAATTTATGCAGTCATAGGCCTTCTATAGGTCCAGTTTTAAGACTAAATATTTAACTTAATTTTTTTTTAATGTTGTGGAAGCACTCATGAACTGTTCCGATGGCATTTTGGATTTGTTTGCTTTGCAAAAACCCCAACTGCTCCTTAGAAAATGATTTGGACAAGATCGACTTAATCTGATTTGCTATTATCTTAGAAATGATTTTATAGCAAAGGCTGCAAAGCGAGATGGGTCTGTAATCCCCAAAGGTAAGAGGCTTGTTCACTTTGGGAATTAAGGCAATGAAATTCGATTTTAAGCCGTCTAAAATATTGCCTTTTAATCTCGATTCGTTAGCCATATCTAGGAGATCCCCCCCCACTAGATCAAAGAAATGGATAAAAAACTCGACAGTCCAACCATCCGGCCTTGGACTCTTATCAACTTTGAAATTGGCTAAAACTTCTCTTATTTCCCCCAATTTTATCCGTGTAAACAAGGCTTCAACTTCGGCTTCTGTTAACAATCTAGAGAACATAGCTGCCACTCTTACTTGATCGTTTGTAGAAGGAGCTACTTGCTCTTTGAAAAAAAATTAAAAATGTTTTACTGCCTCTTCTTTTATGTTTTTCTGACCAGTATGCAAATGCCCCGTTTCATCCATTATCTCCCAGACAAACTTGCGATTCCTCCCGAAATTCGTAAAATTATGGAAAAATTTCGTGTTTTGATCACCACTGTGAATCCAGATTGCCTGGTTGCGTTGACGCCAAAGTTCTTCGCTTTCATTTAATAACGTGTTCCTTTCTTGCTCTGGTTTTTTAATAAGGATTCCTCCTCTGGTGAACTTGATCCATCCAATGAGTTTTGTATCAGGGGTTTATATCATTCTCCAAGTTTCTAAGATGAGAGTTTGCCTTGAGATTACAGAGCTTTTTCCACTATTTAGTGCAATCCTTAATATATTTTAGTTTCCATGCTAATCTTTTATGTTTACCATCCTCGCCAAGATATTTTGGATCATTCCAAAGATTTTGAACCATCATTATGAAACCCTGTTCCAATATGCATTGAGGATTTAGCTTGAAAGGATAGGCTTTATAAAGTGGTGGAAATTCCAGTTGGAGAATGATCGGAGCATGTTCGGATATGAATGGATATTCCACCCAAGACCTGTAGATGCTGACCACTGAAAGAAATTCTTCATAGATGAAGAATCTTTCCAGTCTTTTAGCGATCAAATATGCTCTAGAACGACCATTTCGCTAAGTGGGGACAACCTTCCCCGTAACAATGTTAATGAGTTTATTATTTTGAAATAAAGTTTTCAAGAATTTGGCCAAATGCCCCAAGGATGTTGAGTCTCCCCAAATCTCGCTTGTGGATAGGGTCAAGTTGAGATACCGTGCGATAATTAAATTTTTAAGAGCTAGAAAACCAGAGTCTACCACCAGGTTCCAAAACTTTTTCCGCTCCAAACAGGGACCATAGACGTTTAGAAATGAAATCTCCCTTTTGTTAGCTAAACAAACCCCTGTCAATAAAATCCCACCATAGGTAAGAAATGGGACTAGATAAAAAATGTTTGGATCCCAAGTAACCAACAATCCACCAGAAGTTCCAACCGAATTGAATGCACAGCTAAACCAAGTCGGTCGTAAAGCATGCATGAAAATCCTTGTTTTTTCTGAATGGACCAAAGTTTCCTGAAAGAATACAATGTCAGGGTGTTTTTTTATCAAAAACAAAGCGAACATAGGCCAATTTTAGGGTGCCTCTAATCCCTCTAAGGTTGAGGGAAAGCAAGATCGTTATTTTTCCCGTGCCAGGTCGTTCAATGCTCTAAGTTCCCCACCATCAGTGGTTGTACGAGTGTTTGATTCTAAAGAAGACAAGGTTGCATAATTTTTCTGGGCGCTCCTAGTTTTAACCAACAAGTGTTCTATACCCAATCCCCTAGACCAGGCAAATTCCTTCCCTACCCCTTCAACAAGTGAGCGCGATTATATAGTCTCCCCATCACCAGTAGAAGGGTTTAAGACATATTTTCCAAGGTAAATGAGAAACTGTATAGTGGAATCTTGATCACATATAAAAGGTAATAATGAGTCAAGGACTGCAGTAAGACGGGTTTCATCATCTTCCACTTCCTGATATCCATGTGGAGAAGAGGAAAATCAAACCTGAGGACACGGGGATCCATGAGAGTGATCCGACGGAGTAGTATCATTAGTTACCAAGGAGTGAACCTGCGTAGTAAGATTAACACTAGACTCAACCTGATTATCAAGATCAGTAAGAGGACCAACCCTTAGGGGACCAACTGGTAAAGAAGTCTTAACCGACTGACACTCAGTAATCAAACCGGTAGGAAAAGAACCCCCCTATCAACTAAATGTGACACATCGAAATTTGTTGTAGCAAGCTTTAGTCACTCAGAGGAATTTAGAGTGTCACGTTCCCATAATGACAGAGAAGAAAAGAGAGAAGGACAAAGAGATTTTAACTTACATGTCAACGAACCCATTGACTCCGAAAGGATGGACTCATCCCGAGCCAAGTGTAAGGGTCCTTTTCCATAGAAACCCATGTCCGGGGAGGAATCAAGAGAGCCATTCAAATGATCAGAGACTTTTGGTTCATCAACACCAACACCAAAACCTTTACAATCCTGCCTCAGGTGACTTGTGCTATGATAGACACTACATCTAAAGGGAATGCCTAAGTATTCCAGACGCTTACGAGTGTGTCAACGTATCCACTCAATATCGATGGATTCCAAAAGTCCGATATGGATATCCATTTCAAGCAAGAATCGACCAACTTTTCTAGAAGTCGTTGAAAGAGAACCTTTATCAACTGTAATAAACTTGCTGAGTGAGTTTCCAATGGCATGCATCGCCCCTTCGTTCCAAAGGTGCAACGGTAAACCTAGTAAAAGTACCCAAAATTTTCGAAGGGAGAAATGCTTGGTAATCGGATCAAAGGCCACCCACCATCTCTTTAACATGAGGCTGCTGCCTCCATTAACCCACCTATTCTCCAATAGTAGCGAAACGTCTTCTGGAGATTCACATAAGAAACTGAACCAACCTTTTGAAAGGTAAAGGAATTTTGGGGTGTATCCTAACAGTGGCGACCAAACCTATTCCACCCAGACAGGAAGAGTTTCCTTGCATAGGTTCTCGTAGGAAAATCTCCCAACCAAGTCGCATAATTGCATTCTGCACATCTCCTCCAGACGAATGTCTGAACCTAAAACCATATGTTTCACCACCTTTTTGGATTTCCACTATATGTGACATTTTTGAGGTGATAAGGCAATGCTAACTACCTTCCTACGAGTACCAGATAAGCCACCTCCTCTGTCTTCCAGTCTCGGGCTGCTCCCAGTGGTATGCTTATGCACCTCCGATAAGGAATCCGACAAACATGGAAGGTAGTCTGAGAAAGAGGGCGTATCACTAGAACCTCTGCCAAGGGGATGAGCTGGAATAACAAACATGCCTATGAAAGAAGGTGTATCGTTTAGTGTATGCTCCACCAAGGTATCAATTTTTTTGAAAAGACCAACCTCCTGCCAGATTCCTTCGTCTGCTTCGCCCATTAACTCTCGAACGTCAACATTAATAGTTGCCAACCGAGTAGGGGCCATTTAGGAGCCACCTGGGTTCCACTAGAAATACGCTCAGAAACCAAGAGTCCCTACTTCCCAAAGACTAAGGTAAATAAAAATAGTAAATGTGGTTCAAAGGAAGGATTAACAAAAGAAGTCCACCTGTAGTCCACCTTAAAGTTCCAAAAGCGACAATTATGAAGCTCCTAGTTCCGAGAAGAGAAAAAATCAGTTACCTAGAACGGTAATAATGAGGTTAATAAAGAGGCAAGGTTGGTTAATAATGTCACCACCCATTCATCTCTCTACTAGCTAAGCGTCTCTACTAAGGCGTAAACTCATCTAAATGGGGAGAAAGCCGGCGAAGTTAATGAAACGCCAAAAAAGAGCAAACTAAAACCTAAAAAACAAACACTAGAGAGCACTAAATCTAAAGAAAAGTCCCCACTAACTAAACCTCCATTACTATAGATGTCGAGTTATAGGATGTCGGACCTGGTGCAAAACAATACTTCCTGCCAAAACCGAATTGAAAAGTTTTCTCCCTGGTTCGTCGTCCTCCATTTCGCTCAGCTCATCCCACCTATCAGAAAATGGACAAAAAAAAAAGTGACTTCTTATTTGGTATAATATTTCGTTACATTATGTAATCGTGCTTATATTACATTATATGCATCGTTTATACTAAATTATAAAGTAATACATTATTTTTCTCATTTCAATAATATTATTTTTCATCTACAATTAACATAAATTTATTTTAAATCCACATAAGCATTATATATATATATATATATATATATATATATATATATATATATATATATATTAATTTTAAATATAAATATAATTTTTTTTAATTTTCATGTTTTTTTTTTTTTTTTTTTTTTTTTTTTTTTAATTAAATAATAATATTTTATTTTATTTAAATACTAATTATTATTTTTTATAAATTTATATCAATAAAAATAATTAAATAATAATATTTTATTTTATTTAAATATAATTATTATTTTTTTATTTTAAAAATTCTATTTAAAAATAATAATATACGAAGTTATAGAAAATGTACAACTTTTTTTTAACTGAGATAAACTTTTATATTTAAAAGAAACCACTCTTCCCTAGTTTTAGTGTGAGATTGATGGCATTGCATAAGTTCATGCTGGGCCATTTTTTTAATGATCATTGAGGTATATAAAGATTTTATATTTTGTGAGTTAAATGATTGGGAATTAAATAATTAAAAAGGTTGTGATTGAGCTATATAAGTGGAGATATACAAAATGGAAGGAAGGCTTAAGTGTCACACTTTCATATAAATCCATATAAAATCTAATTATATTATTATGTACAAAAACACCTAGTCATGGAATCATAAGTGTATTGTTATATAATTTGTTCTAATAAAAATAAAAAAATAACAAGTAAAATTAACTTAACTTAAAACAAGAATCTACATCCAAGTTTGTTTGTGCTATTGAGTATTCATGTTTCAATACTCATGTTTCAATTTTGCAGTAGTATATGTGACTAAATGGTTAAGTGTGACTCTAATAGCAACATCATCTATTGAAGTATTAGTAGGCACATAGTCCATAGAAGTATACATAGGGTTAGGTCAAGTAGACGACATAAATCCAGGATGAGGATTCATATGTGCCACTATACACTCTCTTAGAGATTAGAAAGACATGATGTTTGAAGCCATATATATGTGTTTCCCTTGAAAATTTGTAATGAGGGATTGAGACTCCTCCTCCCATTCTCTCAAATTGAGAATAGGATCACCATATCAATGGTGCATTGGTTCTAAATTCTATTGTTTTACTTTAGTTGATGCTCAAAACCATCTTTCCAATGATTCCATGCCACATTTCCACTAGTTTCCATGACATTTTTCTCACAACACTTCAACTTTTTTTTTTTCAAGTTTTTCAAGTTGTTGAGGAGGAAACACCAATTCTAACAATGATAATGTGCCCTAGATACATGCACACAACGGTGAGGGATATCAAAGAAACAATACATAGAGTTGCTTGAGAATTCAAACTCTTCCCCTATGAATGAACTTTAACCTTTGGAACTTTCATTTCCAAAATTATGTTGGAATGTAGTTTAATACCGAGAGGGGGGTGAATCAATGTTAATAACTTTTATCAAATTTTAAATAATTATTTATTAACTTTATTGATCAACAATAGATTTTAGTAAATAACATCAATAAGTATAAACTTAAATTACAAATTATAGGTTTTATATAAATATTGATTCAGAGCACCAACTCTAGGAGACAACAATACCCTTGTTTTAGGGATCCAACCCTAGGAAGCACCAACTCCCTTGATTTAGGGAACCAAACCTATGAAGAACCAAATCCCTTATTTCAGGGCTCCAACCCTAGTAATCACCAACTCTCTTCTTTTAGGGAACCAACCCTAGGAAGCACCAACTCTCTTGTTTCAGGGCTCCAACCTTAGGAAGCACCAACTTCCTTGTTTTTTAGGACACCAACCCTAGGAAGCACCAACTTCCTTGTTTTTTAGGACACCAACCCTAGGAAGCACCAACTCCCTTTCTTTAAACTTTAATTAGCAAAGGATACTAATCCTTCCTTGCTCCTCCCTTCCACCCTCACTTCATAAGTATCTTCATCTTTCTTCCTTGGACTCTGCACTGGCTTTTGATCTTCTGATGTCGATCTTAGAGACACTTTTATTTCACCGTACCTTTCTGGTTATATAGTATTCCAATAGGTATGAAATTGAACCATTGTGTCTTTTTATTAATTAACCATTGCACCTCTTCATTTAATTAACACAAATGGTAACTTTTTGTTTATTATTTGATTTTCGAACACCAAATTAGACAGTGATTTTCGTACGAATATTCTTGAACGATGAAAACAAGTTTTAAAATTACACGACATGGGTTTTGTGCAAAACATGCCCAATTAGCTTAATTTCATGTACTTTCTCCAGAAAATGTGTGAGGTGGATGATATGGGTGGTTATTTGAAGGAAAATTGGTCATATTTATTGCTGCAACTGCCTTCTAAACTTGCCAAATGAAGCATCCACTTCGACAATAGAGATTTGGTCACAGATCCACATGATCGATAGCTATGACTGAGAGCTATGTCCTTGGTTCTTTTTCTTTTAAGAAACTATTATTCATGTGCTTAATCCGTGTAACCCAACGCTATGACCACATGATAAAAATGGCACTTAATCTCCAAGTTTCTTACACATTGGCTCTTCATCGCCCATGTGATCATAACCTTTGACCGGGGTTGGAACCAAGTCTTCCAGACTTCGACCTTCGAGATATTCTCCCTTTACAATCTTCCAACTCTCCCATAGTTTGACCTACCAAAGTGGTCATAAATTAATGTTGACCGCTTACTGTCGGTTGATAGCTCCCTAATCCAGGTGGATATTGGTGGCCACCCACCTGTTCCAAATTCCAACTAGCTCATCTGGATAGTTTTCAGTTCATCACGTCTCTCTATAATGGGGATATTTCTTTGTAATTGTGGGTTCTTCACTTACGGGGTTGTCTTGAAACCCTAAACAACATATAGGTGGATATTGGTGGCCGCCCCACCTATTCCAACCAACTTATTTTGGAATTTTTCATCTCAGTACATATTTTTGTACTTCGAGGGTCGTTTTGGGGCTCTAAACGGTATTTTCTTGGCTTTCCACATTGAAAATGTAGATTGAGTCAGAGTTTGATGAGATAATGCGTAGTTCTCAAAAAATACCTTTCCAATGGGCTATCACGCACCTGAAATGAAGATTGTATGCAAAAGTTATGACACCGAGAAGTTAATGTACCAACTTACCCCAACGAGGCCCACGTGAATTTTGGCAGTCCATCTCCTAGGGTTAGGTTTTTCGATGTCTAGGGTTTTGGAATTCATGTTTATCATAAAATTGCCTTTAGAGCCACATTGTTATCATCTTCTTGCGAGTGAAAATAGCCGTCACATCTCTTCTCAAAGATAAAGTTGCCACCATTCTAGCAAGTCTTGCACTCTGTATTTTTACAGTCTCTGCACATTTATTTCATTAATAGAAATCATGTATTGTTGTATTTCTATGTATTTGGCAATATTTATGTGTATTTCATTGTAATATCTTTGCTTTCATTTCATTCTGAAAATAATTC
Organism: Picea sitchensis; assembly: GCA_010110895.2. Classification (NCBI taxonomy): domain Eukaryota; kingdom Viridiplantae; phylum Streptophyta; class Pinopsida; order Pinales; family Pinaceae; genus Picea; species Picea sitchensis. The sequence goes on along the minus strand of SNQJ01S0015726.1, from coordinate 273,736 downwards.
ATATCACTCCCCCTTACGTTATCCTTCCACTGGCTTAATTCAACAACTATGAATTAATCAAGTGTTGAGATGGACAATCTTTATTTATTTTGGGACTTCGATACTTTGGGACTCTGGGATATTACAACTCTAAAGTCGTTCAACTCCCCCAGAGTTATACCTCTGAAGTGCTTATGCCATCCTTCCATTTCTTGATCTAATGACTCACATTACTCTCGAATTCTTCCCTGGATCTAAGGATTGGTGGTATTTCGGGGCTTTAGCACTCTGTGACTTAGGAAATATGTGGCTTACCCCGTCCTTCCACTATAATCGATCAGACAGTCGATAATTCACCCGAAGTTGCTCCTTGATCCGATGGTTGGCGGGATTTCGGGGCTTCGACACTCTGGGACTCCGGGAATTTGTGGCTTACCCTGTCCTTCCACTATACTCGATTGGACAATTGAGAATTCACCCGAAGTTCTTTCTTGATGTGACGGTTGGCAGGATTCCAGTGATTTCATGACTTCATGCCTCTACCTTGTCTCCAATAATCGTCGAAGTGGAGAATTTTCGGAGTCTTGAACCTTTATTAATCTCTACTAGACTTTGATTGACAACCTACGTTAATTTGTGGTTTCGGCCTTTGGGGATTCCACCCGTTTCAAACTCATTTTTCCTCGGAACGGTCAATGTCGAATGACCACATAACTCATCAACCCAGTCGAATGGTTGAGGTTTTAATGGTTTGATTTGACGACTTTGGTTATACCTAAAATTTCTCAACTAGATCTGATGGCTCTCATTTATCCACCTTCTCCTGAATCTTTATTGACCTATGATCAATTTACTTCATAGGGTTGATTCCTCTGAGACTCATTTGTATTTACACTTGGATTTCAAATAAACCACGATCATTGATCTATGCCTTCAGTCAACAATCAACGATTGTCATATCTTCTGACTGTAATAGAGTTTCCTCGCAGTTCTGAAGGTGTTTCTACAATCGATCTGTTGGGAATTCAATCCCAATAACAATTCCTTAAGGCACTCCTTTTCCCGATCTTTCATTTGACCTTTCCAAAGGTCTTAATGCTGCGTGCTCTGATTATGTGCAACCTAATACACTATCTCTCCAGGGATTTAGGATCTCAATGACATATTCTTTCTTAATGAAAATACCATATTGATATTATTGACATCAATGCCAACACCATAATACCATGTCTAACATTGATCATATTGGCCTTCTTTGACATAAATGCCAACACCATACCACCATGTCCAACATTCTCCCCCTTTGGCATTGATGGAAACAAAGTAAAAAGCCCTTTTTAATCCTAACTGTATTTTACTGATCATTCTCCCCCTTTGACAACAATGAAAAAAAAGGGATGTTTCCTTGCTCCCCCTGGGGTGACGCTCCCCCTGAGGTGATTCTCCCCTTGTCCATATGCTCCCTTTCTTATGAAGCTTGTGCAATTTAAAAAAATATAAGGACATGTCTCTCCTTCTCATAAAATAATCTAATAACTTCTGCAAAACAATCATATTCACTTAAACCTGTGTGAATCCCCCATAGTCCTTTGACTCTACATAAATGAACTTTAACTTTTGTCCCTTAGAAACAAGATTAAATTTTCATCTGCTATTGTACTGCTACCTCAAATACTCGAGACATGTTTAGTATGCTAGAAGTCTTAATCCATACTATTTTCTATCCAGGTTGCTTTCAATGATGCATTAGATATCCTTTAATTATGGTTTCCCTTAGCCTCTTTTAAGAGTGTGCCAAGATTATACAAATACTGCTCAAGAATTACCTTCATTTGTTTCCAGACTACTCCTAATTTTCCATGATAGTAGTCAACTATTCACTCATTTATAACCCAAGAGCCTCTTCATTTTTGTTGTCTCAAATAGTGATATGGTTAAGTATCCATACAATCATAGCTAACTTCTTCACATTCAGATCTTGCTCATGCTCATATTTCTGCTCAAATAGAAGTAGATCTGATATTAATGTTGTTGTCATGTAACTCCTCAAACCATGATCTTTTCTCAATAACCTTTTGTTGTTGGTTGTAAGAATCCTCTTCATAAGATTCTCATTCTTTTGGGAATACCTCATTGGGTCTGGATCATACCACACTTTAGTAGCATCTGTAACACTTTGCAACGTTGTGTACTCTAAAGCATACTACATACTCCTTTCCCTTTCCTTTGTCTTGTTGAATTCATGTTTTAAATATACAAACAATGATGAAATTTTGATTTTCTTTGCCAAATTTATGATTTCCCTTAGCCCGGGGACACCGAGAGTAACATTCCTCTATTCTTTAATACTCATGAGGTCATTACCAGGAACAACATTAAGTCTTCCCTGAATCCTCCTTCCTTTCTTATGTTCATATTTTATGTTAAGGAGGAATTTAAAAGACTATCAAAATAGCATTGGAAGAATTCCAAGATCATCATCATTCAATTCTTCCAGTTGGTATGCTATTGAAGATTCATCATCATCATCATTGTTTTGTGTAACATAAACTTCTTCATTTTTTTCTTTAGAATCTTCTTTTTGCATTTTATTTTCATTGGCTAATGAACTATTGATTTGCAGGACATCATCAAGAACTACACTTGTGTCATATTCTCTTTTAGGAATTCTCCTTTCTTGAGCTTGATCCACTTTATATACAAAACTATGATTTTCATATTCCTTATTAGAAACTTCACCCATCATTCTTCTATTCTCAACTTCGTCAATTTTGGGTTCAATATTTTCTTCATCTTCCTTGTTTTGTACTTCAGATTTTCTTCTCCACACCTTTTTGTCCTTATAATTGAGGATATTTGTCTTTGTGGACAACCTACATTTATTGGTTATATGATCATAATTGTTGCATACTTGGCATTCAACATTGAAGTTTTGTAAAGCAGAGAAAGAGTTACGGTTTCTTTTCTATGTATTGTTCTTATTGTTCTTATACCTTGGACATTTCTAAGATTGTATCTTCCATAAGCCTTACAGTGTGTTGCCTTCTGTCCAAAATTATTGCAAGAGAAGCAATAGACAAGGAAGAGATTTTGATGCCTCTTTGGAGAATTTTTTCTTGTAATTGTGTTCCATTTGTATTCATTCTTTTCTTAGGGGAGAACATATTTCTATTGTTTTAAATCCGTTTTTATCTTGCTTTCTTGTTTTCTGAAGGAGCTTTGAAGAATTGTTGCATAAATTTTTGGATTTTTGTTAATTTCCTGATAAGTAAAGTTAGATCCTTTGTTAAAATTCTTTTGGTCATAGCACAACCTTGTATTATTGCTTGGTGATCTTTGATTGTTAAGAATATCCTTCAATATTTTTGAACTATTTTCAAATCTTGATTGCTTCTTTTCTTTTTCAATTTCTCTTTTAAGTAGGACAATTTCGGCCTTTAGCTTTTCACAGTCTTGTTCCCTATCATTGAGTTGTTTTAAAATGACTTCTTCAATTCTTTTGGCTTCTTGGAGTTGAGTCGATTCTTCAAATCATTGAGGAATTTACTTGTTTCTTTGATGGTCTTTGACACTTCTCTTTCTCTTGAATTTTGTGCTTCTTCATATTCTGACAATTGTTCTCTTAATGACTTATTCTTCTTTTTATAATTCCTTAGTTCGTCAAGTGCACTGATAAATTCTTATTCAAGGTTTACTTATTCTTCATTTTCAGAATTTGCTTCATTATTATTAACATCATTATTTTTCATTCCCATAAATAGAAGCTCTCCATCATCTTCACTCATGTATGAAGAATTAATGTCTTCTTTGGAGTAGAGGTTTTTCTTTTTCTTATAAATTTTTTTCTTGTATTGATCTTTATCCATTTTATGGTCTTTCTGGTTGTAGGATTCTTCCTCATCACTATCCTCCTACTTGGGATAGGGACATTTGTTAGCAAAGTGTTTGATTTTGCCACAGTTGAAAAATTTGAAGGGTAGCTTTCCTTTATATTTTCCAGACCCTTTATGGAGTTTCTTTATAAAGTTGGTCTCTTCTACATCTGATATGTCTGAATGATCTTCATTAGACATCTACTCCTGATTCCTTTTTGATTTTTATGTTTTGAAAGTTGTTTCTCCTTTTTTTTTTTTTTGTCTCTCTGGCCTTCTTCTCATCTCATATGTTGTGAGGATCCCATGTAATTCATTCACTGTGAGCTTATCAAGGTCTGGCTTGTCTTCAACGGTAGAAATCTTGACATCATACCTCATAGGTAATGATCTCAAGATATTTTGGACAATGGGTTGATATTTGAGTTCTTCTCCTAATGCTTTGATTGAGCTGGTCACTTCATCCACTCTCTAAAGATATTCTGCTATGTTCTCTTCTTCTTTCATTTTCAAGTTTTCAAATTGTGTTATGTATCTTTGTAGTTTGGCCTGCTTGACCTTAATATCTCTTTCATATATGACCTTTAGTTTGTCCCATATTTCTTTTGCTGATTTACAATGCATTAATTTCACAAATATAGGGTTGGATAATCCTCCTAGGATGCCATTGGATGATGTTGCATTCTCATTGCAAAGGTTCTTTCCGGTTGTGTCTGTGGGATTAGTAGTAGGTTCCGTGTATCCATATTCTATAGTTTTACAGATATCACACCCCAGGGACATTAGGTAGCTTTTCATTCTCACACTCCAAAATTCATAATCATCCCCTTTGAACAAAGGTGCTCTGTTGGAAGACATTCCCTCTTGTTGATCCATTGGATCATGCAGAATCTACCTTCCATTTATTAGACTATGCTGAAGGCACCTGCTCTGATACCAATTGTTGGAATGTGTTTTAATACTGAGAGGGGGTGGTGAATCAATATTAATAACTTTTATCAAATTTTAAATAATTATTTATTAACTTTATTGACCAGCAAGAAAGTTTAGTAAATAACATCAATAAGTATAAACTTAAATTAAAGATTACAAGTTTTATATAAATATTGATTTAGAGCACCAACTCTAGGAGACAACAATCTCGTTGTTTTAGGGCACTAACCCTGGGAAGCACCAACTCCCTTGCTTTTGGGAACCAAACTTAAGAAGTACCAACTCCCTTGTTTCAGGGCTCCAAACCTAGGAAGCACCAACTCCCTTGTTTTAGGGAACCAACCCTAGGAAGCACCAACTCCCTTGTTTTAGGGCTCCAACCCTAGGAAGCACCAACTTCCTTATTTTTTAGGGCACCAACCCTAGGAAGCACCAACTCAGTTTCTTTAAACTTTAATTAACAAAGGATACTAATAGTTCCTTGCTCCTCCCTTCCACCCTCACTTCATAAGTATCTTCGTCTTTCTTCCTTGGACTCTGCATTGGCTTTTGATCTTCTGATATAGACCTCATAGACACTTTTATTTCACCATACATTTATGGTTATATATTATTCCAATAGGTATGAAATTGAACCATTGTGTCTTTTTAATAATGAACCATTGAATCTCTTCATTTAATTAACACAAATGATAACATTTTGTTTATTAATTGATTTTCGAACACCAAATTTGACAGTGATTTTTGTACGAATATTATCGAGTGATGACAATGCATTTTAAAATTCTACGACATGGTTTTTGTGCAGAATATGCCCAATTAATTGACGTGTGAATGGATTCCCCAGAAAATGTGCGAGATGGATGCTATGGGCGGTTATTTGAAGGCAACTTGCTCATATTTATTGATGCAACCACCTTCTAAAATTGTCAAATGAAGCATCCACTTCAACAGTATAGATTTGGTCACATATCCACATGATCGATAGCTATGACTGAGAGCTATGTCCTTGGTGCTTATTCTCTTAAGCACTTATTCTTAATGTGATTAATCCATGTAACCCAATGTTGTGTCCACGGGATAAAAATGACGCTTAATCTCCAAGTTCCTTACACGTTGGCTCTTCATCGCCCATGTGATCATAACTTGTGATCGAGGGCTGGAACCAAGTCCTCTAGACTTCGGCCTTCAGGTTATTCTCCCTATACAATATTCCAACTCTCCTGAACTTTTCATAAAGTAATGTTGACTGTTTACTGTCGATTGACAGCTCCCCCTTACGTTATCCTTCCACTGGCTTAATCCAATGACTATGACTTAATCAAGTGTTGAGATGGATGATCTTTATTTATTTTAGGACTTCGATACTCTGAGACTCCTAGATATTACAACTCTAAAGTCTTTCAACTCCCTCAGAGTTATACCTTCGAGGTTCTTACGCCATCCTTCCACTGCTTGATCTAACAACTTGCATTACTCCCAAATTCTTCCATGGATCTAACGGTTGGTGGGATTTCGAGGCTTTGGCACTCCATGATTTCAGGAATTTGTGGCTTACCCTATCCTTCCACTATTCTTGATCGAACAATAGAGAATTCACTCGAAGTTCCTCCTTGATTCAACGATTGGAGGGATTTAGAGGATTTGACACTTCGGGACTCTGGGAATTTGTTGCTTACCCTGTCCTTCTACTATACTCGATCAGATGATCATTAATTCACCTAAAGTTCTTCCTTGATCCGATTATTGGTGGGATTTCGGGGCTTTCGCGACTTCATGCCTTTGCCTTGTCTCCAATAATCTTTGAAGTGGTGAAGTTTCAGAGTCTTGAACCTTTATAAAGTTATGCTAGACTTTGATCGACGACCTACGTTAATTCGTGGTTTCATCCTTTGGGGATTCCACCCATTTCAAACTCATTTATCCTCGAAACAACCAATTCCGAATGACCACATAACCCATCATCCCATTCAAATGACTGAGGTTTTAATGGTTCGATCTGACGACTCTGGTTATACCTGAAATTTCTCAACTAGATCTAGTGACTCTCATTTATCCGCCTTCTCCCGAAGCTTTATTGACCTGGGATCAATGTCCTTCAGAGGTTTGATTCCTCTGAGACTCCTCTGGATTTACACTTGGTGTTACACATTATTTTCGTCACTCCTATGAATGTTAATGATGTACACCTATCCTTTGTCTTTAGAAGGATGAATTTCCTTAATCCTGGAAGAAGAATGAAGATGAACTTTCCCATAGACGTAAAATTATCTTTCCCTTTGTAAAAAACCTTGTAAAGAAGGATCGTCGCACCTTTCTTAGTGTTAAGGGTGAGAAGATCTAGGATCGACGCAGGTTTCACCACAGTGGCCTGCGACATTTTCTCATTTTTCTTAGTGTTAAGGGTGCAACGATCACCCGTACGAAGAAAAAGAGAAGCTTCTTGATGCTTCTAGAATATAAGCTTCGAGGGTGAGGTGGTCTCCGATCGGTTTGGATCTGAGTCGTATCCCTAGTCTAGTGGGATCATCCTAACCTCCTCACCCTATCATTTTCAGCTTATAAAAGGAGGAGAGTTCTCATGGGGAAAGTGAGTTTTTGGAATGGTTAAAGAATTTTTGGAACTTCAACTTAGTTACAGATATTCAACTAATGAGATATTAGTCTAGCCAAGAATTTGGATTAGCTTCAACTATAGCTAATTCATATGGAGTGTTTAGGCCTATGGTGGTTTTGAGTTTCACTTTGTTAATATGAGATCATAAGTAGCTGTCAGATATATAGTCTCAGAATCCGTGGAGCAGAAGTGTGTGGGAAGAAAGGAACTGTTGGAAAGAACCTGACAACATCAAGGCATCTAGTTGTATATTTCTTTCACATTCTTTAATACATATATAATTTTTCTTTCCTATATGAACGCTATTTGTCCATATTGTATGATTCCTTGATCACGTACATAGTTTCATATCAAATAGACTTTGTTGTTCTTGTCTTGGTTGGCTTGTGTTTCTTTGCAGATACTTCTCCATAAGCCTTACTACGGAGCTGGGATCACATTGGCGAGGTCAGGGCTACAACATTTAAAAGGTATGTTTTGGATCCTCTTCTTATTTGATAACTAAAATCTAAGGAAATTTTAGTATACTATCTTGTTTTGTGTCTGCACTTACCGATTTGTCCTGAAACAAAATTGGCGACCATACTGGGGAACATATTGTTTTCCTAGTATTATTTTTCCTTGCTTGTCTTCTTGATTTTCTGATTTATGAGTCACTGGGAGATCCAGTATGAATCACTGACTGTTGAATTCACATAATTTTTTTTATCATTTTTTAATTTTCCCATTTTTTAGGTGTTCGATGCACCCTTCCTTGAGACACAATGCGACATCGTCACACTGTAATGTTCTCTGGCCTGTGTCAATATGGATTATCGCATTGTGCTGGATTGTATCCTGCGACGATCTCTTGGAAAATTGATTTTTGATAGTTTTTTCCTTGCCCAGATCTGAGATAAGTGTTTGGGGGGATTTGCTAGGTCTGATTACAATCTGCTTGACAACTTTGAATATGATTTTAGCCATATTTTCTTTGTTTTAGCTTGTTTTCTTTTGAAATATTTGATCTCTTGATTTGAGTGTCTTTCAGTTACAAAACATTGTTTTTCTTTAGAATTGTTTAGTGAAAGAACACTTCTTTTTCTGAATAGTTCGTTTTAAAAGAACATTTTTAGTTTGGGTTGCTTTTGTTTTGAAGAAGCTCGCTATTTCTTTTAGTGTATCTTTGAAATAAAAATATTTAATTTCTTGCTTTGCATCAGATTGGGGGGGGGAAAGAATCGTGTATTGATGTACAATCTCTTTGGCTCATTTCTTGAGGATCTTGATATTGATGAGTTTAATAAAATTTTGGGACATTGTGCATATGATAAACGTTTTCTCCTTCTCGTAATATAGCTTTCATCGAATTGAAATATTTGCATCTTCATTTCTTTGCATAAGTTTAGAGTCGGTCAAAACATCATTTAGTCCACTCCATTTTCCTCTTGAGTAACAACATCTTAATAAAATTTACGCGTTAATTAAAATCTACCTAAAAACTTTTATTTATAGGGCTCTTTGCAACCTACATTAGATTAGTTGTAGGGATTTGGAATAGGTGTGAAAAATAACTTTCCAAAGTTGTAAACAAACATAGAATCTTGAGTTAGGGAGCAGTGAAATCCATTTACTACATTTTGTCCTGGGAAGACCTTCTCACACAAGGGTCGATCACGAGGTCGCATTAAGGCCAACAAAGTTACTAACCCTGCTTTATTGGTCTTGGTGTAGTGGTTGTGCATATTATTAGGGGTCAATTGAGAAAACAACCTTGTGCGGGCCTTCACAAGTCGATTTCGGGCTCAGTTACCCTACCCTTGCGTGTATATCAGACTGTCTACTATTTCCCCAAGCATCATTGTTGTATTTGGTAACCTTAGTGGCCTGTCTCTTTAGGGTTAATACACAAGGTGGTGGTGAAGGGGAAAGTCTTCGATGTACCTGGAATCGATGTTGGCCAAACTCACTCGGGCTCCTTGGAGGGTAAATCCATGTTTATTGTGTGGAATGTTGCACCAAGGCGTAAGTCCGTTAAGCAGGTCTTCAACGTAACATTTCCACCCACTCTATTTCATCCCCTTCTTACATTGTTCCCGTGATGTTGGATTTCATCACCAACTAGTGCGTTCATTGTGAGATGGTTTGTTTGTTTGCTTGCTTCCTATATTTCTAGCGTGTGTTATTTTCTTTCCCTAGTAGACTCTAGGTTGGATCTGTGTTTAATGGCGTTAGTTCTCGGAATGACCAATGAAGCAACCCCTACTCCAGGGGAAACTTTTGTTTTTCCTTCTTACGGAAACGTTGGTCCTCCTTACATCGCTACTTTGAGCCTTCCAGGTCTCACAATTGGATTACCGGTATGGTTGTTTTCCACTCTGGTAATCCTGAATGCAGCAAGTTCTTTGGTTTTAAGCACTTCCCCCCAAGAACATCAACCTCATGTTGATCCTTCACCTTCTTCACCGGTAAGATCTTCTTCGCCTTATTCACTTGCAAGGTCTTCTTCCGTTTCATCTTCTTCACCGAGTGAAAGCTCTGAAGCTAGTAATCCAGTGGATAAGAAGAAGAAGAAAAGGAATATTAATAAGAAGAAAAATAAGAAAAGGTACAAACTTCCAACCACTGGAAGACATGTTGGAAAACAACCAGTTACTGTTAATCGTGCTGGGAGTGTTGATGATGCCAAGATCACCCAAACAACCCGTAAGCCCAAGTACCCTTGAAAGATTTGTAAGGGTAGCCATATTCTTAAGGATTTCCCTAGTCTATCCAAGGTCATAGAAGCATGTTCTACATGCCCTCGCCATCCCATGTCATCAGCCTCTGAACAACATGTCGATGACCTCCCGTCAACTAGTCAAGATACCGTTGGGAAGAATAAAAGTAGAGTCAAGTTCCCATGTAGGTTATGTGGAGGGATTCATCAAAATCACCTTTTCCCTTGTATGGACGAAGCCTCAAAATTACTGGAAGACATGACTGTTTCCCAGCCTCAACTTTCAGCTACTTACCGTAGGCTTACTCTCAACCCACCTATAGTTGATGGAATGATCAATTCGGTCCCTTCGTCGGTCAGTCCGATTGATCAGGTAGTCAATCTGGTCACACTCTTAGTTGAACCAGTTGACAAAGTGGTCGATTCGATCCCATCCTATGTCGATCCCACTCTCCCGTTTGAGAGTGAAACCCAAGCGGTCGATCTGTTTCCATCCGTCAACCTCATTCTCCCCTTAGAGAATGAAACCCAAGTGGTTGATCTGATCTCGTCATCGGTCGATCCTACTCTCCTACTAGAGAGTAAACCTGATAATGCCCATGTTTTTCTCATTGATACTTAATCTACCATGCTAGGGGGCATTCCTCCTTCTCTTGTGGAACCCCCTCCAGGTAATGAGGCCATCCTTTTTGATTGGGGTGCGCTAACTGGACCTCGTCTTCCCTCTCACATTCCTTTCAAGATTACAGTACAGGTTTGTGTTCAGGACGTTCCTCAGACGTTGATAGACGAAGGTGCGTCCGTTAGTATTTTGTCCTCTATTGCTCGACAAACTTTGGGTTTTCCTCATCTTGTGTTAGTTACCCAGAATTTGTTATCTTTTAACAGAAGAACCAATCACCCTTTAGGGGTCCTTCCTCAGTTTCCCATAACTTTCTAAGGGAAAATTGTCTTTATTGATGTTATGGTAGTCCAAGAGCCCTTGTATTTCGATTTACTCCTTGGGCGAGATTATGTTTATGCCATGAAAGATATCGTGTCCACTCTTTTTCGTGTGATATCTTTCCCTAATGATGGAAGAATTGTGACTATTGATCAACTTTCGTTCGTTGGCCCTGACTTGAACATCGACTCAATCACCTCCCTAAACAGTTCTTATATGTAGACGACATCGCCCCTGCCACAGGTCAATTATGTGGCATTGTCTCCCATTCCTTCAACTGCCGATGAATATGAGACTCTCACTGTAATCTCAGTCTCTTATGACTTGGATCTGGTAGTTGACATGGTGATCTCTTCAATAGGGATTTTAGAGCCTAGTCTCCTTACCCCTGTCGCGACCTTCGACATGTGTTCCTTCCAAAGGATTGTTCTTCCATCCAGTGAATATCTCTTGGAATCCATGACCGAGTTTTTTCCCTTGACATGGTGTCCTTCCACGACATTGTCCTCTTGGAAGCCATGATCAAGAAGAGGAGTTTTGAGCATGGTTTTCTGATTTCGAGCTCGTTAAAAAATGAACCATTTACGAGGATAATTTTTGTGTCTCTGTGGAAACCTCATTAAAAAATGAAATAGATCTTACGAGGATAATTTTTCTTTTCTGTGGAAAGCTCGTTAAAAAATGAAATAGATTTCCCCCCTCTTTTATTGAGTCAATTACTTCGTTACATATAGTATTTGAAGCTTCATTTCATTCGCCTGTGTAGTTGGACGAAAGGAAACTTGGGGGGAAATTCTTACAGCCTATGGAATTCATGCTGAAGTTAAGCCGCTAGATTCTTAAGATGGGGGAAAAGTACCAACCATCCCTGGATAATGCGTTGGGAAGTCACAAACATAGTTTTCTCTAGTTTCAAGCTTGTGTAAAACTGAAACCTGCCTCAAGCATAGTTTTCTCTGGTTCAAGATTTTGTAAAAATGAAACCACCTACCTCAAGCATAGTTTCCTCTGATTCAAGCTTGCGTAAAAATGAAACCAGGTCCAAGCATAGTTTAGTTTAGTTTTAATCTTGTGTAAAAATAAAATCTATCTCAAGCATAGTTTTACTTTGGTTCAAGATTGTGTAAAAATGAAACCAATCCTGAGCTTAGTCTTTGTTCTTTCTCATGCTCGTAAATACCTAAGAATGTAACTAAGTATACTTTTATCACTTTTTCAGACTCGTAAAGGTTCTACGAAAAAGGAACCCCTTGGAGTTCTCTTTAATCTCTTTTCAGACTCTCTAAATATGAAAAGATTGTCGAGCGATCTGGTTTTTCCACGCTCGATAAAGTTGTTGGATTACCGAAAGGGGTGGTGAATCAATAATAGAGTAATGTAATCCTTTTTAACCATATAATCCAAGTGTTATATAAATGAAGCATTATCATCCAATAATTGTAGAGTAAATAAGTAATGAACAAATGAACAAACATACACATACACAGTACACTAGTGTTTTATGTGGAAACCCAAATCGGGAGAAAACCACATAATGCTTTTTCTTATATGTCTTGAAGAACTACATTCATTGGAAGCACCAAATTCCTTTGTTTTCCATCTACAACTGGAAGGAGGCTCCAACCCCCTAGTTTCTCAGGCTACAACCTGAGGGAAGCTCCAAATCCCCAATTCTCTAGCTACAACTAGAAGGAGGCTACAACCCCCTATGTTCTCCAGCTACAATCGGAAGGTGGCTACAACCACCTATCCTTGCCCTGTCCTACCACCCTAAAGTAGAAGAAGAATGATGGAACCACTGTCAACCTGCCACTGTGATATATACCGCTGTAAACTTGTACCAATAAATATGAACCATGCATCAACCTGTACCTCAACTTGTAATCAACCTGTACCATAAATAAGTGCATCAACCATGCACCAACCTATACCAAATAACCTGTAATCAACCTGTACCATAAACAAGTGCATCCAACCA
>SNQJ01S0015726.1:250042-260706 GCA_010110895.2 Picea sitchensis | reverse complement strand
TATTGAAATAATTTATTTTGTATTCACTTTGAATTATAATACACTCATTACTTCACTTTATTGTTTACCTTTTAAAATATCTTAAACCACTTTGACTACTTTGACCTTTTGGGGCTTCTAGATGACATATGAGGGTCCTCCAAATTCGTAAGGCCATAACTCTCAAACCGTGAAGAGTTATGTGACATTCCACATACCACTGGAAATGGAATGACAAGCACTATCCATCTAGGATAGTTTACCTGACAAATTAATTGTCCTTCATCTCATTATTCCACAATTAAGCATGAGTTCTCTTACTCCACAAAGCGTCTTCCTGTGAGGGATTTCACCATAAGCGGACCACTTTGGAGTTCATCCATCTTTACTTCTTATCAACCATGACAAGACAATAATGAGTCATATTTTCATCAAACAATATTGGGTCCATTACCCAAACCTTTGTGCTGTGGGGATTTCTTCAAGGGTTGACATCAATGACAACCAACCTTAATCAACAAAAGTATTTGAAGAAAACGTCTATTGAGCGGTAGTTTATCTCTTTTTCGGTCTCATTAGACTACTTTACAAAAAATGAACACTCTAATCAAGCATGATTAGAAAAATTTATGGAGTCCTCTTTAACTTCTTTTCAAACTCCATAAATATGAAAAGACCACAGAGTTTGCTTTCTTTAGACTCGTAAAATAAACATCGAAAGACCCATATGGGACCGAACCACTCCTTCCTAGGGTTTGTTAAACATACTTCGAGGGACTCATTTGAAGGATGAACTTATAGTTCAAGCATATGTTATCCTCCTCAATATTGTGTAAAAATAAAGAGGTACTCGCCAGAAATGGTGGGGTAAAATTGGGAAAGAAATGTGGTTAAACTTGTATTATATGGAAGTAAGTCTCTCTTGAACATGACACTCTTTCACTCACTTTGTGTTACGGTTGGAAAAATATGCTTGTCTCTTGATCATACTCCTTTATAAGATTACAATTTAGTCTGTGATCCTTTTTTTGAGTCAGTGTTTCCAATACAGTTGTCATGTCGTCAATATGTTCAAAGAGAAGTTCAACCTATAAAGCCTTCTATTGCATCGACCATCCCTGAGTCAGTCCTGAATCACATGTTATTCTGATCTACTTCAAATTTTTTTACCCATTTCGTGTCATTGATAGGGGATACATTAAGGCCCTCTTGTGGCGAGTATTTTCCTATCGACTCCAACTCATTATCTGAGAATTAGACTTAGAAACTAATTGGTACCTTGGAACTTGCATGCCTCAATGGCAGGTTTTCTCGCTTTAGAGAGTGGGTTTTCATTATTGACCCCTGATCGGGAGAATCCACTGAGTGTTCTAGTTCAACTTATAAATTCGCACCCGTTGGATTGTACTAGTGTACCTTGGGAATCATTAGCACTAATGGTGATTTCCCTCGCACTTGTTAATGGTATACACTAATGACTGGTAATCAAGTGGTTTCTACCATGTTCGATTTCAACACATGTATTCACATGGTTAGATTTGTACTATGGAATGGTGGAGATGAAGACCCTGGATATTTTCTGACAGATTCAGGTTGCGTTGGAGTATATTCCTATTGTTCTGTTGCATAGATCCACAATGTATGTCGCGTGGCTATGTTCAAATTTGAGTCTTTAACATATAGATCCACATTGTATTTTTGGTGGCTATGTTCAGATTTGAGTCATATTGGCATGGATCCACAGTGTATGTTTGGTGGCCATGACCTGTCTTACTTGACATGGATATTTGCATCTCGACATTTATTCTTTGAATCATTTTTATTCTAAGTATGGGAATTCCTACCTCAGTGATGATATATTATTGTACTGTATTTCCTTGTTTGTTGGCAGGTTTTCGACCGACGTGTTCCTTGTTCCCAACACACACTCGACAAAGTATTTTAGCTATCACTTTGTTCTAACTTCATACTTTTGGGGGGTTACTGTTACACATTATTTTAGTCACCCCTATGACCATTAATGATGTACACCTATCCTTTGTCTTTAAAAGGATCAATTTCGTTAATCTCAGAAGAAGAATGAAGACAAACTTTCCCAGAGATATGAAATTGTCTTTTCCTTTGTAAAACACCTTGTAAAGAAGGATTGTCGCACCTTGATCTACTTTGAAGGTGCGACAATCTAAGATTGATGCAGGTTGAACCACAGTGGCCCGCGACATCATTACAGTTTTCGTAGTGTTAAGGGTGTGACGATCACCTGTACAAATGAAAAAAGAGAAGCTTCTCGACACTTCTAGAATAGAAGCTTCGAGGGTGATGTAGCCTCCAATCTGTTTGGATCTGAGTCACATCCTTGTTCTAGTGGGATCATACTAACCTCCTCAGTCTATCCTTTTCATCTTATAAAAGGAAGGAAGTTCTCATGGGGAAAGTTATCTTTTAGAATAAGCTTTTTTGTGTCAGCTTTGAGAATGGTTAATGAGTTAGTATAATTTTGGCTTGAGAATTCTGAGTTGAAGGGCTTATGATTTATGGTGTCAAGATAGATTGTTAGTATCTTCAAACTTACAATATTAGAACTTGTTGGAGCAGAAGTGTGTGGAAAGCAAGGAACTGTTGGAAGGAACCTGACAACATCAAGGCATTTGGTTGTATCTTTCTTCCACATTCTTTAATACAAATATACTTTTTCTTTCCTATATGGACACTATTTTTCCATATTTTATGATTCCTTGATCACGTACATAGTTTCATATCGAATAGACTCTGTTATTCTTGTCTTCATCGATTTGTGTTTATTTGCAGATACTTCTCCATAAGCCTTACAATGGAGCTAGGATCACATTGGCGAGGTCAGGTATACAACATTTAAAAGGTATGTTTTGGATCCTCTTCTTATTTGATATCTGAAATCTAAGGAAAGTTCAATGTATTGTTTGTTTTGTTCTAGTTTTGGGGTGAAACTAGGGAGATCTGTTTGTGTCTGCACTTACCGATTTGTCATGAAACACTTGGGTTCCAACTGAACCACGATCGTTGACCTGTGCCTTCAGTCTGCGATTGATGGTTGTCATATCTCATGTCTATAATAGAGTTTCCTCACAGTTCTAAAGGTGTTTCTACAATTGATCTGTTGGGAATTCGATCCCAATAGCTCTTCCTTAAGGTGCTCCTTTTCCTGAGATTTCTTTCGACCTTTCCAAAGGTCTTAACGCTGTGTGCTCTGATTTCGTGCAACCTAATACACTATCTCTCCTGAGATTTAGGATCTCAAAGACATATTCTTTCTTAATGATAATACCATATTGATCTTCTTGACATCAATGCCAACACCATAATACCATGTCCAACATTGATCATATTGGCCTTCTTTGACATCAATGCCAACACCATACCACCATGTCCAACAAATTAAACCCCCCAAACTACCAATTCATCCCACATAGAGGAACCATATCCACCATTTCACCTCTCATAACTCTACTAGTGTGAATGAGGCAAGGTGGTGGTTGCCATTTGATTTCCTTGCAGCTAGAATCTACATAGTGTGGTGTGTTAATTAATTGGTCTAACTCCTAAGTTAATTTCATTAGTGGTGGGGGACATGTGGATGTAGTAGAAATTCCCCCTCCTTTTTTCATAGTATACCTTCCTTTAGGTAGGCCCCTTCATTTTCTTGAATGTCTATCTCCTTGTCTAGATTTTAGAAAACATGGGAAAATTCCAATATGTTTAATTATTCTCCCATAGTGATCACTTGTTGACAAAATTTAGATATGTTAAGATTCATAGGAGATTATGATAGTGTAGTTCCCTTATGATAATAAGGGAGTCACCAATCATCATGGATTTATGTACTCCTTTGTTTGCTAGGATAGTAAGGCCTTGAAGTATAGCTAGAAGTTTCTCCTCACTCTTTGTGGAAGTACCTAGCCCTCAAGTATATTCAATTTATTTATTTCCTTTAGGGTCATAGACAACACCCTAGCCTTTGGATACCCCCCCCGCCCCTTACCGCCACCCCCTGCACTTTCCACCACTTAATTATGGTTGAAATTGGAACACTTGGTCTTTGATCTTAAGGATGAAAATAGGTGGGCTTTGATCCACTTATGTGTGCATGGGGAATGCAATTGAACCCTCACATATTGGACTAATACCTTTCCCCCACAACAAATTCAGGGGTTGGATGCACTCATGGTAATTGAACCTTGGTCATTGGTGAAAAACTCCTCATCCTCACCGGTGGATCCAACTCATTTAGGCCATTTATCAATATTTATCATGGGGTAGATATTTTATGATTCCATGATGAGAGAAGCAATTAATTCTCTACTTTTTCCTATCATCTTGTTTCCCTTCCTCTATTCAACTTATAAAATAACTTTTTTTCTTCTCTTTTCTATTTAATAAAATATATATCCCAATTGATCCATAAGGAGACTTGCGGTTGCAACAAGAACATATCCTTCATAGCTTATTCAATACCCAAGAATAACATCAATCCCATTGAAATGTTGAATTTGAGTATTTATATAGTTAAAAAAAAAACATAAGATCAACTTGTCTTAAAAATTAATTTCACTTAGTGATGATCCACCTCATAATCCTTTTACTAAATAAACTTTCAATTTTTATACTGTTTTACTTGAAAAACAACTTAAAATTACATTTTCACCTTTAAACCAAAAATTACCATCATCCAAACTTTTCATCACCATGAAACCAAAATTATTAAGAAAACAACTCAAAATTACATTTTCACTTTTAAACCAAAAATTACATCATCCAAACTTTTCATCAACATGAAACCAAAATTATCTCATTCTTTTCATTACTATAAAAAGAGTTTGACCATCCTTACTCATTTGTATCCCAACTTAAAATTTACACTTGCATGATGAATAAAGATTCAAATTAAGTTACCCAAATTTCATTAAAAAAAAAAAACCATCAATTACACCAATTGCACTTGATATGTCACTTATGTAACAAAAATTCATGAATAAACAAGTGTTGCATGGCAGCGGAGTCCCTGCCAGGTTGGGATGGGAGTAAATGTGAGGTAGTAGAGACACGTGGGTAGAAATTTGAAGTAGATGTGGTTTGCATGTAGAACATAGTAAAGTAAATATATAGTTTTATACATATGAAATATGTACTTTTATACATACAAAATATGTACTTGTATAAACTATATATTTAGATTTATACATACAAAATTTGTACTTCTATAAAGCATGGGGAAAAGATTTTATAGAGCATGCACGGAGCCCTCATTGCATACTTAGCCAGTTTTTTGATTGCCGGTTCTCGGGGTGGCAGGTTCAAAGTTTGGCCTTTTATGTTCCGTGGCCTACAAAGAGGACCAACAGTTCCGTGATATACAAAATGACAGGCGGAGTGGTGGACTATAGAAATTTATCAGAAATTAATAATGTAAGTTATACAATAGAATAGTAATAAGGTCTATTATATAGGTTCGTGGAGAAAAGCACTAAAAAATTAGCATTGTCGAACTATTTTGCTTTAAAACTAAGTCTTTTCTTGGACAAAAAAGATATATCATTGCCGAATTGGTTTTCTTTGCACATGTTTTATAGAGCATGGATGGAGCGGTCATTCCATACTTAGCCAGTTTTTGGATCGCGGGTTCTTGGGCTATTGGTTTCAAAAATGGGCCTCTATTGTTCCGTTCCCTATACAAATTGACAAGTGGGCTTGCGAACTATACAAACTTATTATAAAATAAATAATGTATGTTACATATCTCTGGAAACTACATGAACATTTAAAACATCAATGTCGTTGAAGACCAAAAAATTAGCATACAATAGGAATTTTGCACCCAACAATTCCGTCATATACATGAGACAGTAATTTATAGAAGACTATAACATTGTACGAAGATTTATACTAATTTGTATAATTCTATAAAACTTCATACATTTTTTACTGAACAATTATGCAGTTGCGGGTTGGTGGAGTTCCGGGTTCACACTTTTCATGTCCAGTGTGTTATTGATATACATTTTTCACGAAAGACTTCGGTCATATACATTTTGCAGTGAACAATTCCATGATATACATGACAGAGAGCAATCTATAGAATATTATAACGTTGTATGGAGATTTAAAGTAATTTATATAATGTTATAACATGTCTGAGTTAATGAGTCGTATAAGCTATTTTTTAAATTTTATTCAATATTTTTTTTTATAAGTAAGATTGTATAAAATTCTGTCAAAATGAAGGAGTACAGAGAATTTCCATGGTTTCAAGCTGTAAATATTGATCTACCCTGAGGAAAAACTAGCTCAGCCAGGCAAACTGCTTCATAACTTAAGTGTAGATTGTCACTGATACAAAAAGAGTTCAAAATTCTGGCCCGTAAGGGTGGGCGGGCACTAGAACTGTAGAAAGTGTAGATAGCCTAATTATAATAACCATGGACAAAATGCATGAAAGGTCGACATGCACATGAAAAAACAACAGACAAAAACAAATCACCGGTATGGGTTGTAGTGCGACGACGCGACCATGTAGAAGGTGCGAAATGTCGTGTCCCCGGGAGGAAGCGGCTCCTCCTGGAGTGGTGTGCAGTCCAGTTGCATAGCGTTCTCCATCTCTGATGGCAAGTGCTCTTCCTTCTGGACATTCTCCAGGCATGATGGAAGCCTATGGTCCTCACAGTCTATGTCTGCGTGGCCCAAATTTTCCAGTGGCAAGACTGGTGCCGAGGTTGCTACTTCTTGGGCTGTTGCTGACTGGGCTGCCTCTGGTGTGGGGAGATGAGCACCTTGTAACACGGAGAACAACTGCAGGAGTCGAGAGGTTTTGTCATCCAGGATTTGTAGGCGGAACCAAAGGTCGTCCATGTCCTGACACAGGTCGAATACTAGGATCTGCACCAGTGTAAGGCCTGTTTACTACTCGCATTCTGGGTCAGCGTTGGAATGTGCTCGAGAATATTGGGGTTGCTATCACGAATTTTGACTGGCTTCCAGACCATCCATCTGAAATTGGGTGTCGTGAAGCTGGTCCTGAAGCGATTGGGTGGCTGGAGAGTTGGGAGTGGCCAAAGGGCTTGGGTGTGAAACATATGCGGAATTGGCTAAAGGTCCTGGGTTGTTGTTCAATGAGGCTCCTGAGCAGTCCAACTCCTCCATTCTGTTGGCAAGGGATGCAGGAAGGGGCGGGAGAGATGCAGGAATTTGAGTCGACTACGCCAAGGAGGAGGACGAGGTGGCTGAAGAGGAGGAGGATAACAGGGAGGGAGCAGGCAGGGGATGCAGGACCAGGTGGGGTCGGTTTGGCTGGTAGGTTGGTCGGCCTTTGGACTTCCTTCATAGCCGTGGAATCTCTGGGACAGTGGGAGAGATAAAACGCGGTAGGAATAGAGCAGGACAGGACAAATGCAGAGAAGGGAAAGGCCGGGAAGGAAGCCAAGCTCTCAGAAGAAAAATCAGGAAAAAATGAGCCATTTGGACCCGCTGGAGCAATTGAAATAGGGCAGGCAACTGGTGAGGTTCCATAAATGGCCACATGCACAGACTAAAGGCGCAACGAGGGTGTTGGTCCGTCGAAAGGATGAGAAGGCAGAGTAAGGTGGACTAGGAGTAATGGCGCCATGCCTCGAGCGAGATGAACTTGAACTGATTAGGCAGTTGGGAGTGAGTGGCACGTGGTCGTCACATCGCCGACAACACGAAGTATTGCTCCTGGCTGCTCTGCTCGACGCGTGTGCTGTACTAGCAACACATTCGCGGGAAAGGGAATAAATGCAAAGGAGTATAGACACGTGGGAAAGACTATTGTTTAGTTATGATTTGCATACGGCCGTGGAAAAAATACACAGAAATAGTAATAACGGGCTGGTGTGCTGAAATTCGGGCTTTGTTGTTCCGTGGCCTACAAATTGCACCTAGAGTTCCGCGACATACAATTTGACAGTTGGAGTTGTGGACTATTTGATATTTAAGGGCATACGTATGTTACAAAGAAGAGCTGCTAGATACCAAATATGTAATTTGATTAAGTAGATATATAGACCATTGTGGGTATCGGGCTGGCAGGCTGAAAATTGTGCTGCCATAGGTTCGTGGACAAAAGCATAAAAAGACTACCAACACCGAATTAGTTTTCTTTATAACAGAGGAATGGGAGCTTCATTCCGGGATGTCGGGGTGGTGGGATGAAAATTGGGCTATTGTTGTTCCGTGGCCTACAAATAGCACTGAGAGTTCCGCGAAATACAAATTGAGAAGCAGTTTTGTGGACTATTTGAATTTTTGGATCACAGGTTCTCGGGATAAAAATTGGTTTTATGTTGTTCTGTGGCCTACAAATAACACTGAGAGTTCCATGATATATAAATTGACAAGTGGTCTTGCATACCATTTGAAATTTTGGATCGCAGGTTCTCGGGCTAGGGGGCTGAAAATTGGCCTTATGTTGTTCCATGGCCTACAAAAAGCAAATATGTAATTTGGTGAAGTAGATATATGGAGCATGCAAGTAAGCTTCATTGTGGGTTGTCAGGATTGCGGGCTGAAAACTGGGTTTCTGTTGTTCCGTGGCCTACAAATACCACCAAGAGTTCCGCGATATAAGAATTGACATGCTGCTTTGAGGACTAGAATTTTTGAATGGCGGGTTCTCAGTCTGGCGGACTGAAAATTGGGCTTCTGTTGTTCCGTGGCCTACAAATAGTCTATAGAGTTGCGCGATATACAAATTGACAAACGGACTTGTGAACTATTTGAAATTGAAGGTGCTCATATTGAACAAGTTTAGCATTCCCGAATTAGTTTTCCTTTTTACATATGCTGCTGGAGTAAAAAATAAATAAATAGTACTGACGTCTGTTACATAGGCTGGTGGATAAAAGTATGAAACAAATATGATTGCTAAACTAGTTTTTTTTTTTAAAGTGGCTTCTGGACTTAGGCATTTTTTGGTTTGCGGGTTCTCAGGCTGGGGACCTGAAAAATGTGCTTCTGTTCTTCCATGCCCTACAAATAGCACTAGTAGTTCTACGATATACAAATTGAGAATCACACTTGTGAAGTATTTGAATTTTAAGGAGCTCGTGTCCGAAAAATTCAACATTCGTGGATTAGTTTTCTTTACATAGGTTTTACATACGCTGGTGGAAAAGAGGGAAAAAAGTATAGTACCAGTGTCTGTTACATAGGGCGGTGGGTAGAAGAATGAAATAAATAGCATTCCCGAATTATTTTTCTTTAAAACAGAGGCTCCTCGACACAAGAAATTGAAATATATGAAATTATAGGTTCCTGCAGACCATAAACTATACATAGAAAATACGTAATTTTTTAATGCAGACATTTACTTTTATAGATACAAAATATGTACTTTCATAAAGTATGGGGATGATATTTTATAGAACAACGACGAAGTCCTCATTCCATGTCCTACAAAGAGCAGGCATTGATAGGCGGTGTACAAATTGAGAAGCGGGCTTGCAGACTATTTTAATTTTAAGGGCCTTTGTGACAAACATTGTGTAGGACATGTTGCAAAGATGCAAGAAATGACAATCTCTTTACATTTGAGTAGAAAGAAAGTAGTGAACACAATTTTATGACATTTATATAAAAAAATAATAAAACGTGTTACATATTCCTGAAAATTTAAAAAAACACACACATATATATATAAGTGAAATCCGATATCTGAAATTTGAGTAAGTGATTTATGTCATAGTCCATTATGAAAATGAAAAATCTAGGAACACATAAAAGCGGGAGGAAAAGTAGCCTTCTCGAATTAGAGCATAGATGAAACCCTCATTCCATACTTAGCCAGTTTTTGGATGGAGGGTTCTCGAGATGGGGACCTAAAAAGTGGGTTTTTGTTGTTCCATGACCTTCAAATAGCACCGAGAGTTCTGTGATGTACAAATTGATAATGGGACCTGTGGACTATTTGAATTTCAAGGGGCTCGTGTCCCAACAATTTGACAGTCGGGAATTACTTTTCTTTACATAGGTTTTACACATGGTGGTGGGAAAATGTACAAAAAATATAGTACCAATGTCTGTTACACAGGGTGGTGGACAGGAGGACCAAATAAATAGCACTCTCGAATTAGTTTTCTTTAAAACAGGGGCTCATGGATACAAGAAATTGGAATGTATCAAACTATAGGTTCCTGGAGAGCATAAATTGTACATAGCAAAAACGTAATTTTTTTAAATTAGATATTTACTTTTATACATACGAAATATGTGCTTTTATAGAGCATGTACGGAACCCTCATTCTATATAGTGTGACGGAGCCCAGATTACATACTTAGGCAGTTTTTGGAGCGCGAGTTGTCGAGCTGGGGGCCTGAAAATTGGAAAAAAAATGAAACGTGTTACATATTCCTGGAAATTTAAAGAAACATATATATGTGTGAAATATGATATGTCGAATTTGAGTGAGTAATTTATGTCATAATTTATTTTTAAAAAGAAAAAAAGAGAATAGATATAAAATAAACAGAATGACTTCACATTCAACATAACTGAAGATAAAAAATCTAGGAAGACATAAATATATAAGGAGACAAAAGAATAGTTTTATTTGGAATATATGAAAAAAACAATAGTTTGTTACATATCGTTGGAAATGTAAATGCGTTTGTCATATAGAGTGGGATTGGGGATCCCG
>SNQJ01S0015726.1:207309-240829 GCA_010110895.2 Picea sitchensis | reverse complement strand
TGATCAAAATCTGGACCAGGGGTCAAAATTTAACTCAAAAATCAAAGTTCTCAGAATTGCCTCAAAACGAACAGGAGCGTAGCCCTCGTCGTCACGAACCCAACACAACTCATTTGGGTTCAAACGAACATTGGGAGCGAGAGATATCGTGATCTGTTCGAATCGTCAAACATGTAAAAAAGGGACGCTGACTGTACAGTCTGTACAGTCCGTACGATGACGTGGCAGAGTCCATACGATGATGTGGCAGAGGCTGTACGATGACATGGTAGTTGGTGACGTGGCATTCAATTATTGGAATATTTGGGCGAATCACGATGTGACACGTGGCATCATTTTGGTAAATGGTGTGGTGCCACGTGGCCCTGTCATGGGCTACCACATGGCACCATTGTATTGGTTGTTTGTTCAAAATTTTATGGAGTCCATCGGACTCGAACCCCGGACCTCCATGCGCGTGCAACACTTTAGCAATGGCCGTCTGACCAACATACCACACATTGTTACTTGTTATGTATATGGGTTATAATGTATTTGAGTTTGTATATGTGTATGGTTGGCGTGGGGTCAAGCTGGGGTTAGCCCCAGCGCGTGGTTGTATTGCGTATAACATATGACCATACAGTCCCGACCACGGAGTTTGGCGCGCGTTTTGAAAAGTCAACCTCCGGTTCCACATGACCGCCATCCATATGACCCTGCCACCATATGTGTGCGGGAGTTTGGTATTTTAAATGGTTAGCCCCCGGTTCTTATGTGCGCCCATATGACCTTAACCTTGGCACGGGGGTAAATTTGGTTTGTAACAAACAATTAGCCCATGGTTTCGGGTGTTTAACCATGTGACCTCGGTCTTGGCGGTTAGGGGCTGGGCGTGCCCTAACTGTCCTATAGTTTGAACGGTTTTGTGGTTATGCACATGTGCTAGGTTTTAGCACGAATTTGGAGCGTGTTCTTGGTTAGAGCACACAGAGGTGTGTTTTGGCGAACCAGAGACAACAATCTTGAAGGAAGAAAATGGCAGGAGGCTTATCTTCTTCATTTTTTGGCCGAATGAGGTGCCGTAAAATCCCAGCTAGGGGTTTTGGGACGTTCTGAATCCATTGGCACTATTTTCAAATCCATTTGAAGAATTTTTTTGTAGGTTTTTAACCATTGAAGTTTTAGGAAGCTCTAGGGAGCTTGAAGCCCTCATTGTTTGAGGTCATGCTCAGATGAGCCTATGTTTGTTTTTTGTGATTGAATAATCATTTTTGGATAATTATTATGCTCTAAACACTTTGGGATAGGTTTCAGATCCATTTGAGGACTTTTATAGGTGTTCTTTCCACAAAGAAGCTCAGGGAAGCTTAAGGCCACATGTAGAAGAGGTCATGCCCGTATGAGCCATGATTCGTTTTCAGAGTTCTATTAGTCATTTTTGGGGTTTTTATGTATTATGAACCCAATGGTACAGTCAGAATTTCCATTGGAGTTGAGCAACAGCTTGTAAAAGAATATTTGACAAATTAATCCCAGAGAGCCAAGTCCATTGCAGGAGGCTCAAGGAGATGTAGCCTGGAGAGGGGTGAACTCCTTTATCATCTTGTTATTGTTGTGAGTTTGATGGTTTATTTGCTGCAAGTTATGTTGCTGTGTTTTTATTTAAAGCACTTATTTAACCATTTAAGAGAAATTTTCCTCACACATAACCATTTAAAAGAAGCATGAACTTAACACATAATTTATCTTGCATATTTTAACACGTGGAGCAAGGTCCTGTAAAGTTTATTTTAATGAAGTAGAGGGTGCTTGCATAGCATAACAAGTCAACCTTCTATTTTTAGATCAATTAGGCCCTTTGGTTTCATAGGATCAGAGCAATTATTTGAATCATATATTCGTAAAAGCATTTGGCACAATGCTTTAGCTGTGAATGTCTTGCCTGTTCCTACTCCACCTGTAAGGAACACGTGCACATGACTGTTCATGTTCAACCATTTTTTAAGGGAAATGTCCTTTACAATTGTTTGTTGTTCGCAATTCAACAGATGTCTTATTCTGTGGTATTCATTATTTTCAATCAGGAAAGGATGTTTTGTAACTTGAAAACCAAGGTTGATACATTTTTCACTTTCAGCCACTGGAGGACAAGAAAAATCCGCTTGTAAGTCATAGGACTCAGAAGGAGTTCTAGTTGTTTTTGGGTTTCTGAATGTCTCATCATGATCGCCAGGGTTTTCTAGGTCATCAAGTGCAACTTCTAGATTGCCCCATGTTGGATTAACATTGTAGGTAAATCTAGCTTCATTGATATGCACTATAGTCTCAAAGGAAACATACATAGCCTCCCATGTAGAGAAGTTATGTATTAATGTCTCTTCATTTTTCATAGAACAGAACGTACAACAACAATTTTTCTCTACAATAGTTTTCATAGTCACAATGTTTATTGTATTTGACAAACCGTATAACAGAGGTTTTTTTTCTTTTTGATATGGGTGTCCCATTTTTTTTGTAATGCGATACAAATTCTGCTAAGAAGATATGCCTAATAGGAGATGGACGCTGGATGTAATAATCAATAATAGAGCGATATATGACATCCTCTAAATTGTCAAGTTCTTGTTGCAGCAAAACCGGTGGTTTAAGCATAAATGTGTGTTTTTCAAGTGGAGATGTGTTTATGAAGACACATTTTTTTGAACTACAAGTGAGGGGCAAAGAAAGGGCAATGTGAACTGCTTGTTGAGCATACATTTGTTGAAGATTAAGCAATGTATTTCCAAGGGTTCATATCATTTGTATGGCATCAATATGACTTCTTTCATGTTCTTTGTGTATTTTCTGAATGCAGATGTCATAGATTTGTCAATCTTCGTCATATACGAGGTGTGGTAGGATGCTGCAGCATATGCATTGAACACATAATGTGCATCTGTATTTGCTTTCCACATAATTGGCATGTCCTTGGAGAAACTGTTGTTCCAGATATGCGAGAGTTTTCGTTTAAGGAAAAGTGTTGGTTGCCTAAGCATTATTTGTATGGCTTGGATGTACTCATCTTCTGATAGATTTACCTGTGTCAAGAAGGCATCAAAGCTCATCATTTCATCAAATCCTCCTTGTTCTAGAAATGCGAACAAGGATTTAGATTTATCAACAACAATATTGTCCTCTAAACTAACTGGCTCTATGATTCTTGTAGCTCTCATTGGCAGAACGAGAAAATTGTATTTGCAATGCGAGCTTTTTCATTTTCTACAACTTCTTGTATGGTAATGTCTATGGACTTTCACAAGGTTTGGTTCCAAATGATTTGTATTGCATGTTATGTATTTATCCACAAATTGTTCGATCTCTGAATTCTTATCATCTCCATAGACTGGTGCCCCCTCTATCCACAACAGTGTGTGGTCATGCTCATTTCCCCTATTCTGGAATTCAGTCACAAAAAAGTAGTCCGATATTTTTCCGAAAAACATTTCATCATGGCATATCAATTGTCTCAAAGCATTTATTCTATGTCTATAGTATCGAGTACATGTCATCGGGTCTTTTCTTATGAGGTAGTCAATGTCGTTATTTTCCAGTGTATCGGTTTTTTTTTTACGTTTCCTATTACTATGTAGGTCAGAAATGACAGCCACCAATGGATCCCAGCAATGCTCTGCACTTGTAAATGTGATGAAAAATGTTGGTGCCCCCAATTGTTGGATCATTGGGGCATCGACATCATGGAACAAGATGCAATATGGATTGTCAGATGCAGTTTTGTTGAATAGTAGATATCTTGTTTTTCTTGTCAATGACCATATGCGAACTGATATATTCAGCCAATTAGACAACCAACGAATACAAAATGTATTTCCCCAAAGTCCCCTCTGATGTGCAGACAGAACTGGAGATGCAGACAACCACATCTTTGAAAAATACGTAGCCACATCATGTATTCCATGCAACTGCCAAAGAAAATTAGATTCCAGTTCGTATTCATAGGAATGCAAAGCCTCAACATCACCATTTTTAAAACAGGCCAAGAAATAATCTATCAATCCATTGCGCAGCTCGGTCGATGAATATCGGAAATGCAATAGAACCTGGAATGTATCGAAAAGGCAATCCCCAATAGTATACGAGAATGCATCCAATCTAAATAGGCCATTCCTATGCAAAACCACGTCAATGTTGTCATGTACAATGGACTGTGTAACTTTTTCATACGATTCAACATCTATTACCTCTTTCATCTTTTCAATTGTCATTTTGAAGCTGTTTTCTAGCTACTTTCAGTTTATATCAAAACAGAGAAAAACACAGGCAAAAAATAAAAACTCGCAAAATAAAAAAGAAAAGAAAAATAGCGCACCAATCCCCATATGTATCTTTAAACCTTATTCTTCTCAAATTGAATCCCCCTAGTTCCCATAGTAGATGAGAAGAAAACAGACCGACACTGAAAACTGAACCAAACAGAAGAAAGACCGCAAAAAAATAAAACCATAACTTAACTCTGCAGAAAGAAAACAGGCAGACGTAGTTTTCCGGCCCACAGAGTAGAAACATACACTGTGTCTACACCCTGCCTGATGGTTCCATCTTCTAATAGCTCCCAACCACTTTTCGTAAAGGCCTCTGCATTGCAATTTTCGGAAAAACTATGGACGCGACATCTGCCATATGAAGACGCATTGTTTCCAGGAACATAAACTAAGAGCACAGACAAAAATGGCATGGAACAAAATATTGAAAATCACCAAGAACAGGGAAACTTACCCGTCAACAAAGGATGAGAAGACCTCAGCGCCCAAAAAAATGCAAACCGCAACAACAGGTCCAACAACTTGCAAAGTTGAAGAACAACAAACCAACGAACAACCACGAAGAGCTCGAACTGCAAGTGCGGGACCTCAACTTTGCAAAGTTGAATCAAACAAGAACCAGAATCATCGAACGAAAGAATGAACAAGGATGGAGCACAAGAGCAAGGATGTTGGCCATGAAAAAAACTGTATTGCAAGGCATCTGTACAATAAACATTTAAGACTGGCAGAGCTCTTAGGTAAACATTTAACACAATAAGGACTATTGAAGGGCGTAGGCCTGTGCAAGCATTTAAGAAAAGATGCAACGTGGCCAGACTGTTCTCTCGAAGAACGCAACAATAAAGCATAAATCAAACATAGCAATATCGTGGAGAATGTATTCAACCCATCAGCAAATGCTAAGGGGAAACATTCGAACTAATGCTAGCATTAATCCACGTTTCACGAATGCATAAAAAAATTTATGATTCAAAAAGACCATATACTACCAAATACTTTGGAAATGCAAACATATTTTACATTGGGAAGAGCGAAGGTGACAATAAGACCTCCAATTCGTTGTCCAATAAGATCTTGACAAACATGATACTTTTTATTATATAAAAATCGATATTTTCACTTCCCTTGTTCCAACAATAGACAATAGCGAAATATTTCTGGTCAATGCACAAACTAATGCTAGGTCAACGATTTATCGATCGCTAAAGTCTCTCTATACCTATGGTAGAGACTAATAATCCCTTAGAATAAATATGTAACACTAAATAATCCCTTAGAATAAATATGTAACACTATACTATATTACAAAATTAAATAAATAACCCCTCTTTTATATATATATATATATATATATATATATATATATATATATATATATATATAGTAATTTATGTACTCAATAACCCCATGTAAGAGATTTGTTCAAAAGTGTGGACCATACAAAACTTGAACATCAATGTTGTTTGAATGCAATGTATTCCTTAATGACCCCAACAACCACCTACATGAGCATGGTCCCCCGTCACCTACATGAGCATTGCCCCCATCACTTAATCAATTTAAGTATTTAATTTCTAATTAACTATTTTTAGAAAATGTTCGATGTATTTATTATTTACTTAATTTATATAAAGAAGTATAAAATTCGTAAAAGTTTTAAACTAAGATATTTATAATGGACTTATTTAAGTTATTTTGTAAAATTCAAATATATTAATAAATTTTTAATATTAAAAATTATACTTATAAACTATAATAATTATGACTTGTAACATATATTTATATATAAATTAATTATTAAAATAAACCTCTATAACTTTTGAGTTAAAATATGAGTTAAAAACTAACTCATAGCATTTTTCCATATTTTTGAAGTGGAAGTTTGTTTATATAACCATGAATCATATAAATTAATTAATAAAATAAACCTTTATAACTTTTGAGTTAAAATATGAGTTAAAAATCAACATTAACCATGACTCATGACTCATGGGTTATAGCAATTTTAAATAATAATTTGTTTATATAACCATGAATCATGGGTTAAAGCAATTTTCCATATTTTTGAAATGGAAATTTGTTTATATAATTGATTGTTAATTATTATAAAATTTGTTGTAGTTATATTAACTAAAAAATAATTATAGGTTAACCAAATGTCTTAGTAAACCATGTTGTGTTTATCATATTATTAATATTTTTTTTTTAAAGTAAAAAAGGTAGAACCTGCTATATTAAGTTATCAGAGAAACATTGACAAAATACACAGAGATATAGTTTTGAGCTACCAAAAATGCTGTCGTTTTACCGGAAACCAGTATAATTTGGAAAATTGTTTTGCCCTCTGTCCTGCCTGAAGGAAACCAGGACAGATGGCCATAGGTCAAGTTTACAAGTAGCAACAACATGATTAAACATAAAACAAACTAGCAAAGGAGAACCTAGATACCCGGTGACCTGTCTCCCTTGCCTGTCTGCCACGTGGACCTAGCTGGGATGGCGAATGGCTGCGCACAAAATGGACATTTCCTCTTTGCTAGAGTGTTGGAGTATGCGTCAAGAAGCAAGTCTAGACGCTGTCCCATGAGAAGGGCTCTGTGCTCCTGGTTTTCCATGTGGCCTCAGAGTTCAAACACCAAAGCTAGATGCTCTGCACAGAGGAAAGGACCATGCAAGTCATGATTACCTGCGTCATCAAAGGTGTCGTTCCCCACTTCGACGTTCATCCCAGCTCTGGCCTCATTCTCATTCAACTCTGCACCGATCTCTTCCTCCTTCATCCCTGGTCTGGTCTCCTCCACGTTACCTTTAGCGCAAGTCTTGTCCCGAGCCTCATCCTCAATCGTTGCCTGCTCAACGTGGCTGTTGGGTCTGTAGTCACCCATCCACGAAATCTCCTCAACGATGCACACAGGGAATTCTTCTGCCGTCTCGTCTTTAGGACCACAACCATCCTGTAAGTTCGACGCCATGGCTTGGGGTTCCGGGGTGGTCACAAAATCCTCCACGAACGACGTTTCTTCAACATAGCAGGTTGGAAACTCGTCTGCGGCGCCACCCTCCAGACTGCTTCCAGGCTCAATTGCCATGGTATGACTGCTGCGCTCTGTCGCAGTCTCAGCAATAATGGCATGCAGAGCCAATTGGTCAGCGCGATCCCTCTTCCGGAGAATGGAGGTCGCCATCGACAGAGCGCGCTCCAGGTTCTTCCTCCTTTGCCTTTTCTCTTTGTGGGTGTACCAGGCCGAGCCACGATGAGGCCTACCTCGTTTCCTGGTCATTGTTGCTGAGTGGTGGATAACAATGCAGAGAGAATGCAACGAAACGAAAGTGAGCCAAGACGATAAGGAACCAGAGTTGCACCAGAGCTCCCAACTGATGGGGAGGTCCAAAACGAGAGCGAACCAGCTCTGTCCAGGCGCTCGAAGTTTCGAATTGCCAAATG
The DNA here is from genome assembly GCA_010110895.2 of Picea sitchensis. Taxonomy (NCBI): domain Eukaryota; kingdom Viridiplantae; phylum Streptophyta; class Pinopsida; order Pinales; family Pinaceae; genus Picea; species Picea sitchensis. Next base: position 233,080 of record SNQJ01S0015726.1, on the reverse strand, counting down.
ACGGATTCTCCTGGTTATCCATAAACCCTGTCATGCTGAGTGTGGTATGAGCGAGAGCCTTCGCGCGAGGGAGGAGTCCCTCCTCCGTATAGCAGTTGTAATGGTAGTCTTCCTTCGTAAATGCGGAGAGGATGGGTGGTGGCCATCATCATTTATGCTATGGCTCAATGTAGAGACAGGTGGCGAGGCACTGTCGCGTGTCACCCCATCTGGGGCATCGTATTATTAATATTAATATCTTCTTATTGTTGAATATTGTTAGTCTGTGCTTATGGCAAGGATTATACGTGTAAGTCACGAGTCAAACTCTCTTGACCTTTTATTAATTTATCAATATCATTTTCAAACTTGTGATGAATTCTACATTAATTCTATTTATTTATAAAAATAAATTTATTTTACTATTTATAAAATTTAAATGATCTAATTTTTCATTGCTACAATCATATGTGATTTGACATTATTTTTATGAGTATGTGATTTAGGTTTTTTCAATTGTCAGAATTAACAAATCATTTAAATAAATCAAATATTTTAGTGGGTGCTTTGGAGGATTTGACAATAGTGTTGTTGTTGAGGCTCTGTCAATGCCTAATCCCTATGCCATTGTTGCAATCAATCTTTGACAATGCCTAATCTCTATGACACTATTGTAGTCAAGCTCTAACATTGCCTAATTGTTTTGACACTGTTGCACAAGGGTGCCTATAGGTGCCACCATGTTTCACCAAGACACTGGTCTCAAACACTATGTTCCACCAATGAAATTGGTCATACCATGTTGCACCAATGACACTGGTATTCAAGTATATCCTCTTCGTCCATGCCTAGAGACCTTTGGAGACCTCTACAACTTCATCAACTAGTTGTCTCATTTTCTACTTGCTAGATTGACTTTAGAGGCGATGGTGATCATGGGTGAACGAAGGGGGAGAAATGCATGAATTTGAATGTCTAAGGTAGTGCTTCAATGTGATCACCATATTAATTTGCAATCGATGCGAGCCGATCAACCCTCATGATCTCATGACCATGCTACTTGACCTTGGTAATGATTTTATACTTAATTGGCTAGTTGCTTCACTATAATCTAGTCATTTTCCAAGCAATGCTTCCCCTCAAGTTCACTGCACCTCAACAATTCATATTTAAGCTCCAACAAATGTCCTCATTGTCAAATATGTCCCTCGAGCCAACACCCTCACTATTCAATTGTGCAAAGAATACACACTTTTGTTGCTCCTTTTGAACGTTGTATTCAAATACTTGTACATGGGGCTTGTAGATATCTACAACCATTCCATCAATACCAATCATGTTAAAATGCATTTTGAAATTGAAATTTATGTATACAAAGTTAAAGTTAAGGGGTGAAGGTTTCGTTCCTTGAGTACATAGTGATATCACAATTTGGAAAAATGCAACACCATTTGCCAAAGTTTTAATCCATTTGGGCTCATGTATGTTGTTGAGAATATGCGATGAAGTTGTTTAACGATACACCTAGTATCCTACAATGCTACAATGGTTACATTAATGGTTACATCATAGAATGGAACAATCCCCACTATGAATGGCAGGTACGAAACTTTATGCATGTTCTTTACAGAAGGATGTTTTATTGTAGCCTGCCAAATAATTTTAGAGAAAAATTAAGGAATGTTAATTAGTTGTATGAAGAACAAAACATAATTAATATGTTTAATAATTATTATCTTTTTAAAAGTTACTACATTCAAAGAGTTAAATTTGGTTAGAGGAATACTGGGAGATCATTTTGATTTACAAAATAAGTATTACATGATGGGAAAAAATGTGATGACACATGTATTAATTTTATTAATTCAAAGGGAGAATTTTTTTATTTTTTAAGGATAAAAGAAAATACAAGAAATTAAACTAAGCTTTGCTATACCTGTATTTTTGCAAGCATGCCCAAATTATATGCAAAAACAAGATTTTATGTAGGACCAATTGAGTTAATTTTTTTTCTTTTACTTGAACCTAAATATGAAATCTAATAATCTCTAATTAGGTTATTGAGAATACTACATATTCAAATTAAGTAGAAAATAAAAATTTTGCTATAAATAATTATTTTTTTAATACCTAACTTTACAAGGATCATTAACAAAAATATATGTAAACATTACAAGTGAGATCTATCATTGGAAAAAATAAAGAGATACCATTGTGTATCAATAAGCCAATAGCAACAATGATACAGTTGAAACTCAATAATGTTGAAACACCCAACCACAACCTCAAAGATGATAAGTGGAAAATGCCAAATGAAAAAATACTCCAGATGATTTATGTAATTGGGATGCAGTAAGGTAGCTTCAACGTGACTTCATTGTATTGTAAATTATATATTGCATGCACAAAAATCAATAAGAATAAATGAAAATTGGATAATTAATAAGGCATTATTGAATGTCAAAGTAGGGGAGCATGGCATTGGGGTTTGGATTATTAGGTAATTAGGTATAAGAGTGGTAACCTACCTTCAATGTTTGTCTAACAAGAATGATAAATCCAGTGCTAATCATGAATAGATTGATATTCTATAAATTCCATGCCAATAATACATTTTCCCACCTTAGAAAATTCACAATCACAATCAATGTGGATGAAACAAGGGATTATGTGCATATGAAGACATTTTTTTATCAAATTAACATGAAATTATATTGAATGGGATGGATAAGTATAAATAAACTACCCTCTACTTCCTACATGCAGAACTTCCAAATATCAAGTCATGCCTCTAACCTATTCATAACATAACCATGTATGTTGGAGAATCAGTCCTAACTCTTCACCAACATGAATAGAAAGGTTGCGTCACTCATAAGGGGCATAAACTTAGCCCTATATCAACACTTGTTTGAATTACCTAGATTTATTTGACTACACCCCGTAATAGCTAGGAACCAAGTCTAAAGGATTGATCCCTAATTCCACAAGATTGACTCCCCCTGCATATGCACTCTTCATCCACATTCGTGGTTGCATACCAATTTCTATATCATAATTAAGGATTTGGTACTTTACCAACATTTGCACTAGAACAACAACTGATATTATAGAATAATGAGATACATACAATGTTAAAAAACATTTAATTTCACCTAAACCATCTCAAAATGATGCAATGTGCTTGAACCTGGAGATAGAGCAACCAAGATTCATGGATTTCATGCTAACTAGACTTACAATCCCCATCCACAATGGTGTCCCTTTACTATTGATTTGCATGCTAATATTATGTTGAGAATAGTCATGTGGTAGTGCACCTTCATACACATGTTTCATGTTTGTTTTATATGGCTTAAGCACATATAGATGTCTGGGGACACATGCAAGTGGGAAGATGAAATCCAACAACATGCCAATAGTAATGCTCTACCTTTTTTACCACATTTCTCATTGATATCATCCACATTGCAACATCCGTCCTTGCTTACAACATTTCTCTCGTTCGATGCTTAGTCGTCAATATCTCCTTTATATAGCATGATTTGTGGCATTTGCATGTTTAAAAACACACTTAGATTTTATCCCACATGTCATATATTCATCATATGGAATAAAATTCATGTGGAAAGGATTTATTTATGAGCGCTACAAATGTAATTTCTTTTCCATTGTAAACTATGAAAAAAAGAGAGGAATTATACAACAAAAGGAGGATGATGCTATTGAAAACAATGAAAAAAGGAAATGACATCCCAAGGAGAATAATGTGGTTAATGAATGGGAAATTAAAAAGGAAGAATAATTTAATACAATTATTTGCATATTATTGAGTTTTCATTTATTATTGCTTAAATTTTTTTACAGGCAAGGACTAGCTCAAATAAACTAATTTAGAAGTCTCCTATAGAAGTGCAATAGCTTTGAGGTGGCATTAATTGATCTCTAGACTTGGAAATGCATCCCATGGTGGTAGAAATAGAGTTGTTATACTCTCTATTAGACAAGGACAACCAATAATGCAATAAATCTATGAGTTTGATTACATATCCATCTCATTTACACTCCCACTATTCACCGACAACCATTTATATGAAAGAGAAGCTTTACTATTAAAAAATAAACAATTTGACATAGTAAAACAATAACACATAGAAAAAAAATTGCACGTAGAGACATTGTTTACCATAGAAACTAAAATGGGAAAACCAACATTTAATGGTTTCTCAACCTATTTCAATAATTTCTAGTTACAATGTAGTTTGTGGCTCTTATCCATCCTCCTTTCTTGTCTAGAGAAAGAACCCCCCTATGAGAGTCTAATTATAAGAATATATATGAGAGATGGGGTAATGGGAAGGCCAAGGGACTAACCCTTTAGTTCACGTTTCTCTCTCTCTTTTCCTCTCCTCTCCTATTTTTTATTTTATTTTTTTAAATCATTCTTTATTTTCTTCTCCTTTGTCTTATTCCACTTTACTTTGCATTGTATTTTACATAGTGTTATCATATAGAGTTGTGGGGGGAATCAAAAGTCATTTTAGTATTTTTCTTTGGATCTTGTGGTTGTGTCATGGGTCGAGTTTTAGTCATCATGACAAGGAGTGTCAGTTTTCATCAGTCACATCCTTCTAATCACCATCATCACCTTGATATGACAAGGTTTTTTATAGTTTTCAAGTTTTATCTCTAACAACTTACATGGATCATAAATTTGGAGATCCTAACTGTTTCCTTGAAGCACTCAAAATCAAATTTTGGAGCAGGCGATGCAAACTGTGACTGGAACTACGAATTGGTTGCATAGAATAGTTGGCAGTTAGACGAATTGTAGGTGTCCCTGTGAAAATTTGAAGGTATCATCATTCAGCTCCATGTTACTAGGTACTCTATGAAATTTTCCACCTTGCTTTAAGGTCTGGAAAGGGATGAGTGGTTGTTTCTCTTTATGGCGCTAGGAACTGATGATTGGCACTACGAACTATCTTGGATGAGGGTTGGAGGTTAGGTAGCTTGCAGGCATCTGGGTGCAAATGTGAAATTACCAACATCAACCTCATAGCCATCAGGTACTCCGTGAGATTTTTTTTCTTGTTTGGAGGTTAGGAAAGAAGTGTGGCCGCTTGATTCCTCTTGGCTACGAACTCATTTCTGGTAGCAGATGCGTCTAAAGATTTGATCATAACTCCAAAACGGTAATGTGAGTTTTTCTGAAATTTTTTATGGAGGATAATGATAATGCCATTGACTTTATGTCCAATTTTTAGCCTGACCCAGTTTGGCATTCAAGAGATACAATTAAAACACCAGTGCACTGCAAGTGGCACTGCAAACTTTTTGTTTTGCATAGTTGTTGGATATTCGCCTTGTTTGACTATTGCCACCTGTCAAGGAGGGTTCAAACGAATTCTCAGAGAGAAGTTAGATGATAATGGACACCTGCACCTAAGTTTTATCTCCATTAAAGACCTCATGCAGTGAGTTGGAAACAATTTATTAATGACTTCCAACAACTTCTTGAAAATTAGCAGTTTGTTGGATTCTTGTCTCTTTGAATGTTTCCACCTATCTCCAAGGTCTAGAATCCTTTGTAATAGGGGGAACTCAAATTGTAAAGATGTCATTCACAGCCTAGGATATACGAGAGGCATTAGAAATCATTGAGGAAGGTTGGAATGGTTGAATTGGGACTCACTTTGTAATATTGCAAATATAGTAGAGCCATCTTTGGATTTTGTGTATTAGACCTGAGACTTTTTGACTAATAGAAAACAACTTCTTTCCTGATGAGTGAGATTGTTGTGGGTGGGATTTTCAGTTTTGATCGGAAAAGCCACAGTTTCCTATGATATTATTTCTGTCTTAATTTTATTCTACTGTCTTTTGAATGCTTCAATTGATCTATTGTATCTGTATTACAATAAAGGTTTTGTTGTGATGTTGTTATAATTTTATGAGAGTTTATCTTTTGATTAAAATAAGTTCTTATGTCAAAAGGTTTTCTTCATATGTATGCTAGTATTTCTTGATGTGAGTAGTATAAATATTTCTCTTTCCTCGCTAAATTATTCCATTTATCCATCTTACTCTTTAAACTCTGATCCAAGTTAGCCAAGACCTCATTTGCTGACGCATTTTATCTGGCACTTTATGTGATTTACATTATTTTGCTTAGTTTTGGTCCATTTGACATCTTATCATAAAAATTACCTTAAAACCTACTGATGGGTGCTGAGCTTACACTTTAGTAGTCAAAGTGTGACTTTCAGTGATAAAATTTTTGGTGTCGTTTCTGAGGAGCGAAGTGTGAAGCAAGCTTCTCTGGGAGAATGACATAGATCCAACTCTTGATGGTAGAAAAGAGAGGGACACAAAAATTGACTGTAATCATCTACCTGGCGAGTCCACAATCCAAGACTCCACTGGAGGAAGGATCCCACTGATAGAAAGATGAAAATACGGAAGGGACAGTCCAGGTATCATTTCATTATTTTTCTCCATGAAATTTTGTTCTTTTTCATTAGTCCATTCATGTCTTTCCCTTTACATATAAGAAGGATTATCCTTTTCTTTGTTTACTCTGATGATCATCAACATTCATTAATATATACTTCCTTAGAAGAAGAAAGTCTTCATTTTGCATGTGTTGTATATGTTGATCATGTCTCCTCACCTCAGCCTATTGAGAAGAATGAGGTATATATATCAATCCTTCTTGAACATGCTCAACATTGTAATCATGAGGATGATGAAATTGATTCATTATCTTCTCATATCTTATCACCTACTACTATCATTGTTGAGCCTTTTAATCAACTTGTTAAACCTCATTTTCAACCCACTGTTGTCCAAACTAGTATCAAAGAGAAAATGTTTAGACCTTTAAGACTACCATCTCATCTTCATCCTTACCCTCTTAATTTCTTTGAGTATCTTCCTCGTTTTTCTGGAGAGGGTCATATTATTGCCGAGAGGCATTTGGGAGCCTTTGAGAACTTTGTTGATCAGTTTGAGATAGTACATGAAGATGTTACCATGAGGTTTCTTTCCAAATCTTTGTTTGGGGAAGCTGTTTTGTGGTTTAAGGGTTTGGGAGCTGATTCTCTTGGTTCTTGGATTGAGTTATGTAATTCATTTTTAAAGTATTGGGATGAGAATAAGTCCTTTGATCAATACCTGGCTGATTTTAATGTTTTGAGGAGAGAGGAGGAAGAATCTCTGGTTGTCTTCAACATGAGATTTTACAATTTTTATCATAGAATTCCATTGGAAATCCGACCTTCTGAGACTGTTGCCATGGTGTACTATGTATCAGCTCAACATTCAGATCTTGTCCTTCTCCCGAGAGAAAGGAATTCCTCATAATTAAGACGATTGTTTGAAGATGTAGAGGAAGTTGAGGAGAACATTCGAGCTTGCAAAAGGATTCGAGATCAGGCTTACCTTGAAAATCTGCATGCACAAGAACAACAAGAAGAATGTGAGTATAATTCAGATTTGGGACAATGAGAAGAATGTGAGTATAATTTAGATTTGGGACATCATTTGACATTTTTTTCATATTTTTCTATGGATTAGGATGTACATCATGCTTATGATCAGTTTCCAAATCATTTTGAGCATGCATTAAAGGATGATTGTATAGATAACTATATATTTTTAGTTGATCATAATCAGGATTCTTTAAATCCTGCTATACAATTATCATATGACCATTTTTATGAAGAGGAAACTGTCATTCTTTATGATCAAGAGCTACTCACGAAAGAATAGGAAGGTCATCTATTTTCAGGAAAAGGGTAATGTATGCATGGGCAATTATCTTTTTTGAATCAACATGTTTTTGATCTTGGTTTTGAGGATCCAGTAGAAGCTTTATTGGAGTCATATCTTTCAAATTCTATGAAGATTTTAGATTTCATTATTTCATCGGTATTTGTGGGTGAGTATGATTTTTCGAAGAATTTTAGATCGCTGTTGTTATATTTCTGTTATTATCTATTGATTAGTGGCAAAGATGGGATTCTTTCAGTCCTAAATTTATTTGAATGGTTGCTGTGGAAATTTGCATTTACTTGAGAAAGTTGCAGATCTGGTTAGATGTAGGATAGCATAGGAAATAAGCTCGCTTCCCGAGCATTTTTTTTCTTCAGCTTGCACAGTGTGATCAGATTTGCAGTATGAGGTTTGTTTGCATCAAGTTTATTAGTTTGCTTGAACAAGTGGCGGATTTTGGTTGTGTTACAGAGGTTGGTTGCACAGATGACTCCATAGCCCATGGATGAGGCCATTGGAACTGCATGTTCTTGGAAGCTCACAGGGAGCATGCCATCCCCTGTGGAGCCAGATGTTATCACATAGAGTTGTGGGGGGAATAAAAAGTCATTTTAGTCTTTTTCTTTGGATCTTGTGGTTGTGTCCTGGGTCGAGTTTTAGTCATCATGACAAGGAGTGTTAGTTTTCATCAGTCACATCCTTCTAATCACCATCATCACCTTGACATGACATGGATTTTTATAGTTTTCAAGGTTTATCTCTAACAACTTATAGGGATCATAAATTTGGATATCCTAACTATTTCCTTGAAGCACTCAAAATCAAATTTTGGAGTAGGCGCTGCAAACTGTGACTGGCACTACGAACTCTGCTGCGAACTGGTTACAGAGGATAGTTGGCGTTTAGACCACTTGTAGGCGTCCCTGTGAAAATATGAAGGTATCAACATTCAACTCCAGGTTACCATGTACTCTATGAAATTTCCACCTTCCTTTAAGGTATGGAAAGGGTTGAGTGGTTGTTTCTCTTTGTGGTGCTATGAACTGATGATTGGTGGTGCGAACTATCTTGGATGAGGGTTGGAGGTTAGGTAGCTTGCAGGAATATGAGTGAAAATATGAAATTACCAGCATCAACCTCATAGCCATTAGGTACTCCATGAGATGTTTTGTCTTATTTTGAGGTCAGGAAAGGAGTGTGGCCACTTTTTTTTCTTTTGGCACTACAAACTGTCATAGGCGCTACAAACTCATTTCATGTAGCATATGCGTATAAATATTTGATAATAAATCCAAAAAGGTGATGTGGGTTTTTTTGAATTTTTTTGTGGAGAATAATGATAATGTCATTGACTTGTTGTCCAAATTTCATCCTGGCCCAGTTTGGCATTCAAGAGATATAATTAAAACACCGATGCGCTGCAAACTCTCTATTTTGCATAGTTGTTGGATATTCACCTTGTTTGACTGTTGCCACCTGTCAAGGAGGGTTCAAACAACTTATTAGAGATCATTTAGATGCTAAGGGACACCTGTACCTAAGTTTTATCTCCATTAAAGACCTCATGCAGTGAGTTGGAAATAATTTATTAATGACTTGCAACAACTTCCTGAAAATTAGCAGTTTGTTGGATTCTTGTCTCTTTGACTGTTTCCACCTATCTCCAAGGTCTAGAATACTCTGAAAGAGGGGGAATTCGAATTGTAAATCTATCATTCACAGCCTAGGCTATAAGAGAGGCATTAGAAATCATTGAGGAAGGTTGGAATGGTTGAATTGGGACTCACTTTGTAATATTGTGAATATAACAAAGCCATCTCTGGATTTTGTGTATCAGACCTGAGACTTTTTGACTAATAGAAATAAAATTCTTTCATGTCATATTATTTCTATCTTACTCTGATCCTACTGTCTTTTGAATGCTTCAATTGATCTATTGTATATGTATTACAATAAAGTTTTTGTTGTGATATTGTTATAATTTTATTAGAGTTTATCTTTTGATTAAAATAAGTTCTTGTGTCAAAAGGTTTTCTTCATATGTCTACTAGTATTGCCTGATGTGAGTAGTAGACATATTTCACTTTCCTCACTAAATTCTTCCATCTATCCATCTTACTCTTTAAACTCTGATCCAAGTTAGTGAAGACCTCATTTGCTGATGTATTTTATCTGGGACCTTTTGTGATTTACACTGTTTTGATGAGTTTTGGTCCATTTGACATCTTATCATAAAACTTACCTTAAAACCTATTGATGGGTGTTGAGATTACACTTTAGTAGTCAAAGTGTGACTTTCAGTGCCAAAACATAGTTACTAGCCTTTCTTAATTGTTAAATTTCCTTAGATACTGAGGCTTACAACCATTTCTTTGTGTTCATATCCATTTCAGATCAATATTCCTTTATTTTAATCAATTTCTATTCTCCTAGGCTTGAAATAATACAATGAGTACTTTTATTTGGCATCTGAAAATTCCTAATCCCTCTAAAATTGTTGCAGTCGAGCTATGATAATGGATAATCCCTTTGACACTACTACACAATGGTGCCTGTAGTTGACACCATGCTCCACTAGGACATTGGTATCAAACACCATGTTACACCAATGGCATTAGTCACACGATGCTCCACCAATGACACTAGTCTTCAAGCATATCCTCTTCGTCCACGCTTAGAGACCTCTAAGACTTCATTGGCTAGTTGTCTCACTATCTACTTACTACGTTGACTTTATAGGAGATGGTGATCATGGATGAATGAATGGGGATAAATGCATGGATTTGAACATCTAGAACAATGATTCATTGTGACCAACATATTAATTTCCAATCGATGTGAGTCGATCAACCCTCGTGATCTCACGACCATACTACTTGACCCTGGTAAGGATTTTATACTTAATTGGTTAGTTGCTTCACCAAAATATAGACATTTTCCAAGGAATTCTTCCCCTTGAGCTCACTGCACCTCAAAAGTTCATGTTTAAGCCCCAACAAATTTCATCATTGTCAAATAGGTCCCTCGAGCCAATACTCTCACTATTCAATTGCGCATAGAATATACACTTTCAATTCTATCATGAAAAAAATGTAATTGATATGTTTAATAATTATTTTATTTAAAAAACTGACTACATTCAAAGAGCTAAATCTAGTTATAGGAATAATGGGAGCTCATTTTGATTCATAAAATAAGTATTACAAGATGGGGGAAAATGTGATGACATGTATTAATTTGATTAATTCGAAGGAGAAAAAATATTTTTTAAGGATAAAAGAAAATGCAAGAAAATGAACTAAGCTTTTCTATACATGTATTTATGGAAGCATGCCCAAATTATATGTAAAAACAAGATTTTATATAGCACCAATTGAGCTAAATAGTATTCTTTTACTTGAACCTGAACATGAAATATGATAACCTCTAGATGGGATATTGAGACCTACATACCCAAAGTAAGTTGATTTTTTTTCTTTCTAGAATCTATTGTTTTAATACCCAACTTTACTAGGACCATTAACAAAAAGATATGTAAACACTACAAGTAAGATCTATTCTAGGAAAAAATAAAAGGAAGAGAGAGATACCATCGTGTATCGACTATCCAATAGCAACAATGATGTAGATGAAATTCAAAAATGTTGAAACACCTAGCCAGAACCTCAAAGTTGATAAGTTGTGAATGCCAAATGAAAAAAATACTACAAATGATTCCTATAATTGTGACGCAATAAGGTAGCTTCAACGTGGCTTTGTTGTTGTGTAAAGTATATATTGCATGCACAACAACCAATCAGAAGAGATGGAAATTGCATAATTAATAAGGCATTATTGTATGTCAAAGTAAGGGAGCATGGAATTGGGTTTGGATCATTAAGTAATTAGGTATAAGATTGGCGACCTACCTTCAATGCTTGTCCATCCAAAATGATAAATCCAGTGTTGATCATGAATATATTAATATATTGTAAAGTCCATGTCAAGTAATACATTTTCCTACCTGAGAAAATTCACAATCACAATCAATCTGGATGGAACAAGGGAGCGTGTTCATATGAAGATGTTGTTTGATCAAATTAACATTAAACTATATTGAATGGGATGGCTGAATATAAAATAAATTACCTTCTACCTCCTATGAACATAACTTCCAACAACCAATCCATGCCTCTAACCTATTCATAGCATAACCCTGTATGTTGGAGAATCACTCCTATCTCTTCACCAACAATAACATAAAGGTTGCTTCACTTGTAAGGGGCATAAACCTATATTTGTATCAATACTTGTTGGAATTACCTTGATTTCTTTTATTACACCTTGGAATAGCCAGGAACCAGACCCATGGGATCAATACTTATTTCACAAGACTAACTCCACTTGCATACATACTCTTCATCTGCATTCATGGTTTCATACCAATTTCTATATCATAATTAAGAAACTAATATTTTACCAACATTTGAACTGGTGCAACAATTGATAGTATGGAATAATGGGATGCATATGATGTTAAAAAATAACTAACTTCATCTAAACCATCGCAAAATGATGCGATGTAACTAAACCTGGAGATAAAGAAACTAGGATTTAGGGATTCCACACTAATTGGACTTAGAATCCCCATCAATAATGGTTCCCCATTACTACCAGTCTGCATTGTTATATTCTTTTGAGAATAGCCAAGTGGCGGTGCACCCTCATATACCTATTTCAAGTTTGTGTTAAAAATAAATTTTTATATAAACTTATTGGTTATGTAAGTCTTAAGCATGTACAAATATGCATTGGGGACACATGCACGTGGGAATATGATGCAGACCCCCTTCTCTCCTACGGGATGCGCGACCTACCAATCAAGGATCTTCAATTCTGAGTCGAATTGGCTCTCTGAAACCTTGATGGTTTCATTTTTTATCTAAACACAGGCCCTTTCGGCTTTCTGGCATAGGTCTTATGGCACCCGCGACCTTCCCCTTCACTCTTGCGAAGTCTCAGAGTTTGGGAAATATCTCCTTTTTTCTATAAGCCCCTCCTTGATGTGACCTTGGGCGATGACCTCATGTAACCACATGATTGTGGGCGCGCCCTAGAGCGGTTTGGAACCAAACTACTTTTCACCCCGCAATTCACCTCGAGCCACCACGTGTCCTTTTACCAATACTATGGTCTCAATTGCAGCCCGCCCTCAGCTTTTTAAAACTCAAGCACCTTCTATCCCCGCAATGCGAAGTGACCGTTGATCTCATGATCTTGATGGTGCTTCTAAACGGATGACTGAGATGTACCTCTGGGAAATCAACAGTTCAGATCTACCTCTCCCAGATCGACGACTATGGTCGTTTCGAAATTTTGGACTTCGGAATTCTCAAACCTCAAACTTTTCTTTATTCCACAATGATGGATATTTTTCCATGTGTCCCCTTCTGATCAATGGCTGTGATCCCTATGGGTCTTCCGACTTCATATTTTTCGAGTCTCAAACTTTACTCCCCTCGAGGTACACAAGATTCTGCCACACGTCCTCTTGAATCAAACGATGGGGATTTACTTCCGATGATCCGACGGTTAACATTTTCTTTGGGCCTTTACCTGGAATCCACAGATTCACGCCACCTATCCTCTGGATATGATGATTGAGGTTCAATCTGGCTCTCCATCTCTCCGAGCTTCGGGAGTTTCAACTCTCAACTGAAAACTCTCGAAGTGATTTCTCTGGAGTTCATGATCCGGAGCCATGTATCCCTCTGGATCTAATGGTTGAGATTCACTTTGACTCTCCGGCTCTCCAAGATTTAGGAGTTTCAACTCTCAACTGAAACCCTTGAAGTGATTTCTTTGGAGTTCACGATCTTTCACCATGTTTCCACCTTCAGATCAAAGCCTCTCATCATTTCGGGATTTTGGTCCCTTCAACTAGATCAATGACTCTTCAACTATCTTCTCGATCAACGATCGAGATATGCTTCAGTGATTTCACCTCCTCTTTTTCCATGAACTTCCAAAGTTGTGGATCTCATGCCACCTGTCCTCCTTGACGATGGACGACCCCAAATTTCTTTGGGACTTTGAAACTTTGGTGAATTCACCCTCCTACGTGTGCAAAGCGCTAGGGCTCGTGCACCTTGCTTTGATCAAATGACTATTGGTCCTATGAGCTATGATCCAATGACCACTGTCTCTCCTCCTCCTGAGCTTCCAAATTCCTCCAACTTAGAATATTTTCTAAGTATTCGAAGGCCTTGACCTTTGTTCCTCCTACAAATCCATCTCTTGAACCTCGTCTGCAGTTATGAAAACCACTATCTCTTTTGAGCCTTCTCGCCCTCTCCTCCTTTTACTTCTTAGAGAGTCACTTCGACACTTGTTCGAGTTTCGAATCTGTGCACTCCTTCCAACATGTTCTTGCGGACGACTGTGCACACCTTACAACAGTCACTTTGCACTCCTTGCAAAGGGAAAGTTCGTGCTATCTCTTCTGAGATTCAGAATCGAAACAGATTCTGCCAACACACTCCTTGCGGACTGTGTGCACACCTTGCACAAACTCAATCAAAGAGATACAATTGGAACTTATGCAAACATCTCACAATTTCATATATTCGTAACGAAATTCATTCATTCATGAAAACAACAATAAAAGGGAATTGCAAATAGTAACAACACCATGCATTGGATCAATTTTTCTATGTTATATTCATTCAGAAGTAAATGACTATAGTTATGATCAAACAATAACTAAAAACTCAAAAATTTCCTACTAACTTGCAACAACCTCATTTGGGCGTACAAAACCTCTATTTATCTCAGAGGGTTCTTAGGGTTCCCCCCAACTACTTGTCTACTCGAAGAAAAAAACCTAACTGCTACCAAAGTTCAGTTACATTCAAGACTAGGAGTGAAACTCCCAAATCACTCATGATCATTTAGCTTCCAAGCGTTTGATCTTCTTCCGGTTTTCAATCAACTCCAAAATATTTGGAGTGAACGCCAGAGTTTACGAGTTTGAAATGATTCCAAGGCGTTGAGTGGTCCTACCACTCGTGCTCGTTGATGATGCTCCTACATCATACTCCCCTGGAAAAAAATTCATGGAATCCTGTCCATGAGCTCCTGCACCGACTTTCCATTCTTATGGATATCAACTTCATTTTCCCAACTGGAATCTTCTATTGGGTGTCCCTTCCACTTGACAAGATATTCAAAATAGGTCTTCCTCCTGGTCTTCTTACCAATACTTTGATCAACGATATTCTCCATCTGTGGTTTTTATTCTATAGTCATTTGTTTCTCCCACTGAATCCTCTCTTGATCTGTTGATCCCTCTGTGTCATCTTTCCTGTAAGGATATAAGTCTAAAATGTTGAATATGGGTGATATGCCCACATCATCTGGTAGCTCAATATCATAAGCATTTGCATGAAACTTTCTTAATATATTACATGGCCCTATCTTCTTCATATTTAACTTGTTATATGTTCCCCTAGGGAACCTTTCTTTCCTGAGATGTGCCAGAACCTATTCTCCTACTTCAAATTGAAGCTCTCTGTGATGTTGATCAACTTTGCGCTTGTACTCTTGGCTAGAGCTCTACAACTATTCTCTGATCTGGCTATGGAGCTTCTGCATTTCTTCAGCAAAATATTTTGCTCGAGCACTTCTGATCTCACTCTATTCCAAGTCTCTCAACTCAGATACTCCCCTTCGTTGCATTCCATACAATATTTGGAACGGGATCTTTCTAGTACTCCTATTTCGTGAGTCATTGTATGCAAATTCTGCTTGTGGTAGAATTTGATCCCACTGATTATGATGCTCAATGACCAGACTCCTCAATAAGTTTCCCAAACTTCTGTTTACCACCTCAGTCTATCCATCTACCTGAGGGTGATAAGTTGAGCTGAAGGACAAATCTTTCCCCAACTTCTTCCACAGTGTTCTCCAGAAATGACCAACAAATTGAGTGTCTCTGTTTGATACAATTCTCTTGGGTAGTCCATGAAGTCTCACAACTTCCTTGAAAAAAAAATTTGCAACATGTGTTGCATCACTAGTCTTCTGGCATGGGATAAAGTGTGCCATATTTGAAAATCTATCCACCACCACAAATATAGAATCACATGCTCTTTGCGTTCTTGGAATTCCCAACACAAAATTCATGCTTAATGCATCCCAAGGTCTCTCTGGTATTGGTAATGGTTGATACAACCCAGTGTTCTATCTTTTACCCTTTGCATGTTGGCAGATTCTACATCTGTTCACAAATTTTATCACTTTTATTCTCATACCTGTCCAATAGTATGAACTTCTCAACTGTGCAAATGTTTTATCATGGCCTAAATGTCCAACTAATCCCCCACTATGCTTTTCCTTCAAAAGGTTATCCCTCATTGAGCATTTTGGTATGCACAACTGATTTCCCTTGAACAACAAACTCTCTTGAATCATATACTCTGTCCACTGGCTCCTGTCTCTCAACACATGATTTTCACATGCTTTGTATGCTTCCTTGAAATCTGCATCATCACAATACATATCCTTAAGGTGTTCAAACCCTAAGGTCTTCACCTGAAACTCTTGCAGAATTAGACATCTCCTGCTCAATGGATCAACAACTTTGTTAACATTCCCAACAATATGTTTTATGACAAAAGTAAAATTCTGCATAAACTCAATCCACTTTGCATGCCTCTGATTCAATTTTTCCTTCCTGGTTATGAATTGTAAAGCTTGGTTATCGCTATACAAGACAAATTCTTGTGGGACAAGGTAGTGTCTCCACTTCTTCACGTCTTGAATTATGGCATAAAACTACTTATCACATGTGGAGTATTTTCTCTTGGTCTCATTCATCTTCTCACTGAAATAGGCAACATGCCTATTATCCTGGCTCAAAACTGCTCTAATTGCAACTCCACTTGCATCACATCTCACTTGAAATGTCTTTCCAAAATTTGGTAAGACAAGAATTAGTCATTCTATTATTTTCTCCTTTAGTATATTGAAGGTTCTCTCGGCCTCCTCTGTCCATTTAAAAGACTTGTGCTTCTTCTTCATTGTATCCATCATTGGTGAAAAACTCCCACTGACATATCTGATGAACTTCCTATAGAAACTTGCTAATCCATGGAAGCTTCTTACCTCAAACATACTCCTTGGTGATGGCCATTCTTTGATTTCTTTCACCTTCTCTGGATCTATCTTCAATTCATTTGAAGATATCACAAAACCCAAATAAATGAGTGATGTCTTCATAAAAGAGGACTTCTTCAAGTTTATCAACAACTTCTCCTACTATAGTCTCCTCATCACTAGTGTCAGGTGTCTCAAATGATCCTCTTTAGTCCTGATAAAGACCAATATATCATCCAGATATATAACCACAAAATTGCCAATGAAATCTTTCAGTATTTCATTCATCAACCTCATAAAATTACTTTGGGAATTTGTTAAGCCAAATGGCATAACAAGCCACTCATACAAACCTTCATTTGTCTTAAAGGCGGTCTTCGACTCATCACCTTCTCTCATTCTTATCTGGTGATATCCACTTTTCAAATCTATCTTAGAAAATAAATTTTCTCCACTTAAACACTCCATTAAATCATCCATTCTTGGCAAAGGGAATCTATACCTAATGGTGATCTTGTTAATGGCTCTTGAGTTTGTACACAGTCTCTATCCTCCATCCTTCTTTGGACTCAACACCGTTGGTACTGCGCATGGACTTAAGCTGTCTCTAACCAAACCCTTGTCTAACAATTCCTGGACTTGGTTCTTTACCTCCTCATTCTCTCGAGGTGTCAATCTGTATGCTACTTTGTTTGGCAGACTTGCTCCTGGTATCAAATCAATATGATGGTTGATACCTCTAATGGGTGGAAATGAGTTAGGCAGCTCATCCACCACTATGTCAGCAAAATTATCCAACAATTCATGAACTTCTTCAGGTAAATCATCCATCGAAGTACTTGTAAGGATAAATCTGGGTTTCCTCACCATAACAAACTCCATCTCATGTTCTTTCTTGACTTCTTTCAGGAGTTCCTTCCCGCTCATGAGAAGTATGCTTATGCTGGCTTTTTCTTTCACTTTCTTCTCTTCTATTGGCAACAACATGTGTGTCCTACCATTCTTCTCCAAGGTGTATGCATTCTTCCTCCCATCATGGACGACATTCCTGTCAAACTTCCATGGTATTCCCAACAAGATATGACATACATCCATGGGAATTACATCACATAGAATTTCATCTCTATATCCTCCTATCTTAAATTCAACAAGGCATTTTTTAGCAACCATTACCTGGTGTCCTTTCTACAACCATGAGACTTTGTATGGATTCGGATGTGCAGTTGTATCCAACTCCAATTTCTCCACCATCTTTGTGGATACTAAGTTATCAATGCTCCCACTTTTAATTATCACCTTGCATACTCTGTCTTTAGTCTTGCAAGTTGTCCTAACTATATTGTTCCTATGCACTGGATTTTCAACTTCTCCCTCTGGTTTTAAGATAACCTTTCTCAACATCAAGGATGTTCCATCCTCTACTCCTTCTGCTTCAACATTCCTTCTCTGTGCTTCCAAAAAGTGAGCTTCACCTCCTCCTTCTTTATTTTTCTTGGGACATTCCCAAGACATGTGCCCTGTCTTTCCATAGGCATAACACCTTACTTCTCCTCCTCTACTTATTCTTCTTCCTCTAGAAGAACTTCTTCCACCACCTTGTCTTCCTCGGGAACTTCCTCCTCTTTTTGAGTGACTGTGCGGTTTCTCAGTCTCGTCTTTGGATTTATGTGCCTTGTCAAGGGAAACTCCCTTGCCTTTGTTCGGGTCCATGTTCCCACCTCTGCCTCGTTGGCTTTGTTTTCTGGCCAACTTCTCCTCTGCCTTCAGTGAAAACTGATAAGCATCCTCCACTTTCCTCACTGACATCATGTTGATCTCATCCTAGATTTCATACCTTAGGCCATTTATATACCTGGAAACTTTTTCTTCATCTTTCTCTCTTTGTCCAGTTTTGATGTTAAGCTTGTAGAACTCCTCTGTGTACTCTTTAACTGGCATACCCTTCTGTCTTAGATTCTGCAACTTCCTGAACATATTGATTTGATAATCTTTGGGCATGAATTTAGCCTTCAACTTGGCTACCATTCTGTCCCAATTCTTTATCTTCTGTTTTCCCTTTCTTTTCCTCTCAGCCTACAGTTCATCCCACCACAGTGCTGCATGTCCTTTTAGCCAGGTGACATCATGTCTCACCCTTTTCTCCTCATTGACATCTTCACAGTCGAAATGTTTTTCCATGGATCTTATCCAATCCAACAACTCTTCAGCAACCAAATTGCCTTCATACATTGGGACCTCTATCTTGGCTCTAGCTCTCAATCTAACAACTGCTTTCAACAAGCGTTCTTTGACAACATTTTCCCTTGCATATTCTTCGAATTCTACTTCTTAACTCTCTGCATCGTTGATGTCTCCAGTATCAGGTGCCCTCCTCTGCGTTGCCTCCATCACCTCTAATATTGTACAAAGCTCTCACATTTCTCTTTCTACGACACGATTGTCTAAAGGTGGCTCCACTTGTTTCCTTAGTGGAATTATGCTGATTGTCTCTCACACATAGAGTACACATTTGAGCTCCTTTGTCTACTTTACTTTGCCTATTTTCTGCAAGAAAAAATTATGCTCTGATACCACTTGATGCAGACCCCCTTCTCTCCTATGGGTTGCGCGACCTCCTGGTCAAGGATATTCAATTCCGAGCCGAATTATCTCTCTGAAACCTTGATGGTTTCATTATGTATCTAAACACATGCCCTTTCGGCTTTCTGGTGCAGGTCTTATGGCACTCGTGACCTTCCCCTTCGCTCTTGCAAAGTATCAGAGTTTGGGCACTAGCTCCTTTTTTTGATAATCCCCTCCTTGATGTGACCTTGGGCGATGAAATCACGTAACCACGTGATTGCAGGTGCTCCCTAGAGTGGTTTGGAACCAAACTACTTTTTGCCCCACAATTCAACTCGAGCCAGCACGTGTTTGTTTACCAATACTGTGGTCTCGATTGCGGCCCACCCTCAACTTTTTAAAACTTGAACACCTTCTATCCCCACAATGCGAGGTGACCGTCGATCTCACGATCTTGATGGTGCTTCTAAATGGATGACTGAGATCTACCTTTGGGAAATCAACAGTTCAGATCTACCTCTCCCGGATCGATGACTGTGGTTGTTTCGAAATTTCGGACTTTAGAATTCTCAAATCTCAAACTTTCCTTTCTTCCGCAATGAAAGATCTTCTTCCATACGTCCCCTTCTGATCAATGATTGTGATCCTTGCAGGTCTTCAAACTTCATATGTTTCCAGTCTCAAACTTTACTCCCCTCGAGGTATATGGGATTCTACCATGCGTCCTCTTGAATCAGATGGTGGGGATTTACTTCGGACGATCCGAAGGTTGACATTTACTTCGGGTATTTACTCAGAATCCACAAATTCATGCCACTTGTCCTCTGGATCTGATGATTGAGGTTCACTTTGGCTCTCCGGCTATCCGGGCTTCGGGAGTTTCAAATCTCAACTGAAAAATATCGAAGTGATTTCTCTGGAGTTCATGATCCGTCGCCATGTATCCCTCTGGATCTAACGGTTGAGATTCACTTCGGCTCTCCAGCTCTCTGGGCTTCGGGAGTTTCAACTCTCAACTGAAACCTTCGAAGTGATTTCTCTGGAGTTCATGATCCGTCCCCACATGTCCACCTTCAAATCAACAACTCTCATCGTTTCGAGATTTTGGTCCCTTCAACCAAATCAACGACTCTCCATCTATCTTCTCGATCAACGTTCGATATCTGGTTTGGTGATTTCACCTCCACTTTTTTCTCGAACTTCCGAAGTTGTGGATGTCACGCCACCTGTCCTCCTTGACGATGGATGGCCCCAAATTTCTTTGGGACTTTGTAACTTTGGTGAATTTACCCTACTGCATGTGCAAAGCGCTAAGGCTCGTGCACCTTTCTTTGATCAAATGAGTGTTGGTCCTCTGAGCTGTGATCCAACAACCACTGTCGCTCCTCCTCTCGAGCTTCTAACTTCCTCCAACTTAGAATATTTTCTAAGTATTCAAAGGCCTCAACCTTTGTTCCTCCTATGAATCTGTCTCTTGGACCTCATCTGCACTTATGAAAACCGCTATCTCTTCCGAGTATTCTTTCCCTCTTCTCCTTTGACTTCTTAGAGATTCACTTTGACACTTGTTCAAGTTTTGGATCTATGCTCTCCTTGCAACAGATTCTTGCGCAAGTTTTGGGTTCTTGCAGATGACTGTGCACACCTTGCAACAGTCACTTTGCACTCCTTGCAAAGTGAACATTTGCGCTATCTCTTCTGAGCTTCAGAATCAAAACAAATTATGTCAACGCACTCCTTGCGGACTGTGTGCACACCTTGCAGAAACTCAATCAAAGAGATACAATTGGAACTTATGCAAACATCTCACAATTTCATATATTCGTAACGAAATTCATTCATTCATGAAAACAACAATAACAGGGAATTGAAAACAGTAACAACACCATGCATTGGATCATTTTTTCTTTGTTATATTCATTCAAAAGTAAATGGATAAAACTATGATCAAACAACAACTAAAAACTTAGAAATTTCCTACTAACTCACAACAACCTCATTTGGGCGTACAAAACCTATATTTATCTCAGAGGGTTCTTAGGGTTCCCCCCGACTACTCATCTACTCGAAAAACAAAACCTAACTGCTACCTAAGTTCAGTTACATTCAAGACTAAGAGTGAAACTCCCAGGTCACTCGTGATCATTCAGCTTCCAAGCATTTGATCTTCTTCCAGTTTTCAATCAACTCCAAAATATTCGCAGTGAACGCTAGTGTTTAAGATTTCAAATTGATTCCAAGGCGTTGAGTGGTCCTGCCACGCGTGCTCATGGACGATGCTCCTGCATCAAATCATGAAATATAGGGACACACCAAAAATAATGCACTACCTTGCTTACCACATTCCTCATTGATATCATCTACGTTGTAGTACTCTATCCTTGCTTACCATGTTTTTCACATGATATTATCCATCCTGCAATTCTTTCAATGCTCAATAGTCAATATCTCCTTCATATAGAATGATTCATGACATTTTCATGTTTAAAAAACACTTACGTGTTAGATTCTATCTCATATGTCATTTAGTTATCATACCAAATAAAATTCCTATGGAAATAATTTATTTATGAGAACTAGAAATGTAATTTATTTTCCACAGTATTATACAAAAAAAGAAAAAGGACAAATTACCTAGTAAGAGGAGGATGATGTTGTTGAAAAAAATGAGCGAAGGAAATGATAGCCCAAGGATAATAATGTGCCTAATGGCTAGGAAATTATAGAGGAAGAAGAAATTAACACAACCATTTGCATATCATTTAGTTTGCATTTATTAATACTTAAATATTTTATTCAAGGCAGGGACTAGCTCAAATAAACTTATTTAGAAATCTCCCACATAAGTATAACAACTTTGATGTGGCATCAATTGATCTATGAGCTTGGAAATGATTCCCACAATGGTATTAATAGAGTTTTTGTACTCTCTATTAGACAAGGAAAACAAATAATGTAGTAAATCCACAAGTTTGATTACATATCCCTCTCATTTATACTCCCACTATTCACTCACAACCTTTTATATCAAATATAATCTCTACTATCAACACAGAAACAAGTTGACACAGTGAAAAAATAACACACAGAGAAAACATTGCACATAGATACATTGTTTACCCTAGAAATACAAATGGGAAAATCAACATTTAGTGGTTTCTCAATCTATTTCGACAATCTCTAGTTACAAAGAAATTCATGTCTCTTGTCCATCCTCCTTTCTTGGGTAGAAAAAGCACCCCCTTATGAGAGTCTAGTTACAAGGAGATATAGGAGAGTTAGGGTAATGGGAAGACCAAGGGATTATTCTTTTAGTTCCCATTCCTCTCTTTCTTTTCCTCTCCTATTCTATTTTTTATTTTATTTTTTTATTTTATTCATTGTTTTCTTCTCCTTTGTCTTATTCCACTTTACTTTGCATTGTCTTTTACATAGTTAATAACCTTCCTTAATTGTCGAATTTCCTTAGATACCGAGGCTTACAACCATTGCTTTATGTTCATATCCATTTTAGATCAATATTCCTTTCTTTTAATCATTTTCTATGCTCCTAGGTTCGAAATACTATAGACAAAACTTTTATTAGGCTTCGGGTCCAAAAGAGCACTTATGCAATGCTAAACATAAAGGAGGAAATCTTCCCTCCCCCCACTCTCTATAGACCCAAAGTGATATTAGGTCACATTTAATTCAAGATTTCAAGTGTCCAAAGTAGCTTGTGAAATGATAAAACATACGACCTTGAGTTTCCCTATAACTCTCATGACCAATAAAAAATATTAAACTTTGTTTTGTTCTGTTGACTAGGATTAAATATGTTATTATTAATATTGATATGACCCCAAGGAGGGCATATAGGAGGTTAAATGTATATGATATAAACCCACACGGGGGAATATATGGGGTTAAATGTACATGGAATGTGCAAATGTATATGTAATAGGGTCGACCTAATAATAAAGAGGCCACATGTGCAATCTATGAATAGGTATGTAGAGAGATCATGTAGTCATTATTGAGGACCTATGAATTGTCATGTATGAATTCATTTGGGTATTTGGAGGAGGTTCTCCTATTCTTTAAGGAGTTTTGCGTAACTCATTTCTCTTATCTATATTGGAGTTGTGCTCCATGCTCACATTGGTGTACATGGTGTGTACTTCTGGTTTATTTTGATATTTTAAGCATTTGTATCATAGCATTTGGTATCACAACATCGATCCTAGGATTTTGTTGCTTCAAGTGAGTCATCTTGGAATTATCTCTATAACATTTTTTTTGAAACATTTCAGATTGTGAAATTATCAGGATACTAATAAAACATATCGAAGTTCACTTGGTGAAATTTTAGGTTTTGGGTCATTTTACTTTCGAAGATACATCCTGTACAAGTTAGTTCTTTTTACTAGCCCTGAAATCAGTCTCAAACAAATCATTTTGGGAATTTTTCTATAACTTCATTTTTGAAATTTTTCATACTGTAAACATTTTTGAATATTGAGAAGACATATCAAAATACCTTTTTAAAAATTTCAGGTTCTGTGTCATTTTACTTTTGGAGATACATCTTGTACAAGTTAGGGATTTTTACTAGCCTTGAAATCAGTCTCAAACGAGTTATTTTGGGAATTTCACTACAACTACAATTTTTTTTTTTCTAAACATTTTCGGACTATGAAAATTTTAGAATATTGAGAAGACATAGAAAAGTAAACTTGGTAAAAAATTTAGGTTCTAAATCATTTTAATTTAGGATATAAATCCTATGGAAGTTAGGGATTTTAACTATCCATGAAATTAGTCTCAAACGCGTTATTTTGGGAATTTAGCTATAAATTGTTTTGGGTGACATTTCATACTGTGAAATTTTTCAGCATCCCAAGGATAAATAGTGAAGTACCTGTGATAAAATTTTTAGAGCTTGTGTTGCTTTAATTTTTGAGATATAGTCTTTGGAAGGTAGGTTTTAGTTAACTAGACTATAACTAGTCTCAAACATATATTATGGGTAAAACAATCATATCTTCTTCAATGATGATCCAAATTCAGTGGAAGTAGTTTAATTGGAAAGATGAGCACAACTCCAATATAGATAAGAGAGAGAGGCGCTCCTACTATTGATTCAATCAAAGAGTAAAATGTTTGACAACTTTTAGCTAATGTAGGAAGTGAGATTAATGCCCCACCCAACTCATAGGCCCTTTCATCTTATTTGATTTTGGCACAATATTGTGTATTTATTTAATTAGTAAAGTTTGATATTTTTTAGTTTAGGAAGAAAATTCAAATCAATACTTCAATCGATGAAGGATATTTTTTTATTTGAATTTGAATTTGATAGATATAATTTAATAAACATGAAAAAAGGGTTAAAGGTTCAATGAGTCTTAGAAGTTATCACTTAATCACGAAATACCTAATTATGCTTAATATCATTGCAAAGGAATTTTGTAATAATAAAACTAATCTTCAATATTTCTTTGTTGGATTTAGGAAAGATTTTGACATGGTGTGTGTTACACGTCAAAATTGCTCAGATGGATAAGTGTCGCATTGTCCCTATCAGTCGTCATAAGTGTCACATCTTCCCTACAACTTCCGCAAGTGTCGCAAGTTGATTATTAGTGTCGCAAACAATGTTCAGACATGATGCCGTGATAACGATGCTAATAAGGCACTTATGACACCTCATATGACTGACTTGAAGGTCAAGAACTGATCTACTGGAATCAAATAACTCTTGACACCTGAAAGAGGCCCTGAAACACTGATTTGGAAGGGGAACGCTCCCCTAATATAGCTGCAGAAGCGCTGACACTCCTCTTCTATGATTCAAGGAGTGTTATAACGCCTTTAAGCCCCTCTGGAGGAGCGCTGCTCACCTTAAGAGCGCTGGCGCTTTTCCAAGGCACACCAGGAGTGTTACAACGCTCTGATACCCCTTTTGGAGGAGCGCTCCCTATTCTGGGTAAATTGTTAGCCCGTTGAGTCGAATGAGGAGGAGATCATTTGAGATTAGAAGACAGTTGTGCTCGAATTCTCGATTTTATCAAAAGATCCCTGATCTAAGGAGAAGGTTCCCAACTGGTTCTAAACATAACTCAAGAGGTTAGGCCCTTCCTAACCTATATAAACATGCTCTATGATGGTGGAAAGGGGGAAGAACTGAACATACGAAAATTATGATCTTGGAGGAAACTGACAGTCAGCCAAAGGAGAAGTGATCAGTGATTAGTGAAGCTGCTGTTATCCAGGTTGTGGATCTTTTAGGCAAGGGTTAGACGAAGAGGACTTGACGAAGCTGTCGCATTCGCATCTA